>JAVSCE010016443.1:0-99695 GCA_032199065.1 Smutsia gigantea | reverse complement strand
GGGGGTCCCGAGGTGACCTAGCACAGGGCTCAGAACTGTGTCCTGCAAGTAATTTGGTGACAAATTATCCTGTTACTGTCTGCTTTCAGCCCAGAACTGAGAGTGTTTATAACATTTGTCTCAAAGTTTAGAAGTGGGTTTTCCCCATTATTAAAACTAAGAAATGCATGATCATTTTGGAAGATGAAAAAAAAGAAGAAATTTTAAGAACCACAGGTTGGTTTTGCATGGCTGGGGGTGGCCCAGAAAGTGGTGTCTCCTATTCCCATCACCCCACAAGCCAGCTGGGCAGACCCCTCCTGGGGGCAAAGCAGTAAGCCCCCTCCAGGGCCACTCACCTTAAACCTCCCAGTGACGCCCTCTGTGACGCTGACGGTGAACTCGGCTATTTGGGGAGGACGCGCTTTGCCTTTCTTTCGGTCTGGTTCATACTCAGTTTTCGTTTTCACAACCACCTTGACCAAGAAGCAGAAAAGCAAAGGGTCAGTGGTGCCGGGGGTGCCTTCAGACATACCTGCCCAGAGGATGGGTGTGGACTCACCTGTTCAGTCACCATTTCACCAGGAAGCGTTTTCAAAAAGACCACCACCACTTATTGGAAAAATCTGTGCCAGGACTTTCAGATAAATTACCCATCAATGATCCTGATAGCAGCCCCACGAGGGAAATAGGGTAACTTAGGGGCAGAGAAGTTAAGCTCCTTGGCCAAAGGCCAAGCAGCTAATAGGTGGCAGAGCTAATAGCAGTCAGCATGACTCCTGACTCCTAACAGAATGCTCCCTCCACGGCCCAGAGGCTTCCTCAGCCCAGGGAGTGGGGAGGATGCACCCAGTTTTTCGCTGGTCTTTGTAGGCTGCACGGCGAAAACAGGACAAGATGTGAGTACACACGTCTCACACATTTCCCTCTAGGAGTTGCAAGGAACAGGCAGCCAGCCTTCAAGAAAATCAATCTTCATCTTTCCGTCTCCATGCCACCCCCTCCACCCCCCCCACCTCCCTGCAACAGCCCCCACAGGGGCTCCAAGCTCTGGGTCCCCTCCCCTCCACTCTCTCCTGTGAAGTGGGAGTTTTCCCAACCAGGAAATGCGTCCTGCCTCTGCCCCATGCAAACCCTCTTCCTGCATCCCACCAGCTCCAAAGGAGCCCTAACCCGCCCCCCTCAGGCCCCCTCCGCACCTGTCGCCAGGGACTGTTCACTTCTGTCCCCCCACTGGCTGGGAAGGCATTGAGGAGCAGTGCCAAGGAGTGACATGTCACTCATCCCCAAGCCCCGTCACCCCAGAGCAAGAGCCACAAAGTGTCTGGGACTGAGAGAACCGTCCACTGCCATGCTCTTCCTTCCCCAAGGGACTGGGGGGGTCCACGGCCTGCCCTCCACGACAGTGGGACCAGGGCAGACAGAACAAGGAGAATCACAGGCCAGGATGGTCAACGCTGCCCTCCCTTATTCATCCCTTTACACGCAGCTCCCCCACCGTGGAGGGGGGGCCCGTGCCAGCGTGAAGCATGGGTGTCGGTCTTCAAGTCCCATCTGTACCTGACCAGCTGTGCGAACCCTGAGCACACAGTGGCCACACAGAATCTTAGTGTCTCCGCCTGTGAAGTAGGAATGAGGCTGTCCCGTTGGGCCACTGTGAGGAGGAGTGGATCCTGGGGCCCTCAGCCCAGTGGGGACCTGGTCAATATGCCACCTGCCTGAATTCATCCGCACCTGCCACTAACAGGTTAGGCGACCCTGGACAAGCCCTTTATACTCTCCATGCCGCCACTTCTATAGAATGGAGGTGGTGACGGTAGCTGCTCCATACTGTCAACACACAGCAGAAGGTACACCTGCAGAGCATGCAGACAGGTGCCTGGTGTATAAGCAGCATTCAAGGACTGTCAGGTAAAGACTGGCCCCAATGCTGCCACCAGCTCTGTGACCACTGTCACTGTTGTACCTCTAGAACCTTGGCACTCAGCACATGCTCTCAGAACAGATTCCACTTACAACCCTAACTGCATTACCTGCCCCTACCAGCCATGTCACCAGGGACAGGTGACATCACATTCCTGAACCCTGGCTGTGAGCAACAAGTTCAGGTTAAGCAAGGTCCTGGGTGAGAGCTGTCTGGGCCCAGGCAGGGTAGAGCAAGAGGCCTGCCAGACGTGTCTACATTCTGGAGGACTGTGGCTGCCAGCCAAGTGACCTCTGGCACCTACGGGAAACTGAGACTCAGTTTCCTCATCTGTGACTTCAGAAATCTTCTGGCCCAGCCACTGGGCCCTGCTGGATTCCCTGACTGTTGCCTTGCTTTGTTTGAACATACCCAGGGCTGGGAGACTCATTACCTTTCAGTTACTCCTGGGTGGCCAGAATGTCACACCTCCCTGAAACCCTCCTCCCTGTGTAAGTCAGCTGTGTGCCAGATGGCTACGGAATGGTTGTAGAATAGACTGAAAGCCAAAGAGGCTGAAGCTGAGCGGAGGGAGGGACTCACCCGATGGATATGCCACCTCCACCCGGACACCCCTGGCACAGACTGCCCACCACCCTCAGGCTGCTCAGGAGGGAGGGGAAGGTGGGCAGTGAGGCCAGCCGTGCTAACTGGGCAAGTCTGACACACAGACACGGAGAAGAGAAAAGGACAGAGGAAGGGCGGCTGTCCCTCCCGCAAAGCCTCTCCTGGACCGTCAATGCCACAGAGTGGCTCCGGGTGGCCCTGGTGCACAGGTGTGACCAGCTGCTCCTCTTTTTCTGAGCAGAAACACCTGCTGGCAGGCTGGCTCCTGCCTCCCGCCTCTCTACCCAAAACGCAGACAACAGAACAACAGAGTGAAGGGGATCAGAACCACTCTGGAGAGCTGAGTTTCTCAAAGGGTCCAGTGGGAATAAAGGAATCTTCCAGAAGGGAAGAGCCCACCACAGGAACACCCCTCCATCCGCATCCCTGACCAGTGGTCAGCGATCACCGACATGCCAGAATACAAGACAAAGCTCTGAGTCAGCCCGCCTCTTGGGGGACAGGAGCAGACGATAATGTAAGGCGGGCTTGGGGGCACAGAGTGGGCATACTTGTGGCCAGGGCGGTCTGCACAGCTGCAAGGTGCTCAGGTCGAGGCTGTGTTTATTATTTTACGTTTGAGCTGTACAACACAATTGTCTAGAATTAAACAGCATATTTACCTTCCCAAGTGTTTACTCCAGAAACTATTACCCTTAATGGGCACAAACTGCTTGACTGGAAGCTGTATTCAAGAAAAGAGGGGATTCTTTACATTGAGGGGAAAAAAAACCACTACTTTGGGGACAGGACGATGAATGGCTGCCGCCGGTTACGCGAGCCCCGAGCGGCAGAGCACCTATCCGGAGAGCTCACAAAAGGAACAAAGAGAGGAAGGAGGCCCCCGGGAGGAGCGCACACCCTGCCGCATCCACAGCCCGCCGGGGAGGGGAGGGCAGAGAGGGCGAGGCGGGGTCTTCGGCCCCCAAGGAGGGTCTCTCGGGCCACGGAGAGGGGCCTGCCCGCCGCAGCGGGGCAAATCGGCCGATCTGCCCCACCTGGGAGGGCACGGGGGGCGGCCGCGCCCTCGGCTCACCCGGACCCAGAGCCCGGGCACCGTGGGCGGGGCAAGGACGCGCAGGCTGGGGGTGGCAGTTGTGGGGCCAGGGACCCCCTCGGACAAGGCTCCCACGAAGAGCAAGCAGGGCCCCCCCGCCCGCGTTCCCCGGCAGCGTGGACGTGTCGTCTAAGGCGGAGAAGCCCCAGGCCTCCCGATGCGGGGCCCGCGCGGGCACGCCGTCCTCCGCGGGCTCCCCCAGCGGCCCCGCTTCGCGTCCCCGGCGCACCCGCGCTTTCTTTTGTTGCGGCCGCCGCCCGAGATTTGGGGGTACGCACGCGGCGACGCCGGGGTGCGGGGGTCGCTCACCTTATCCGGGGGCGGGAACTGCAGCTGATTGACATCGAGGGGCGTCATCAGGGGGATGGTATCGAAGCCATCCTCCAGCAGCGGCTGCTTGGTGCCCTTCTCCGCGAAATTGTTCCCCAACTTCACCATCGTTCCGGGAGACCCGAGGCTGGCGCCTGCGGAGGGAGGCCGGGCGGGAGTCACCGCGAGCAGAAGCCCCTCGTCTCGGGGAGGGGTCGGGAGGCCGCGGCCCGCGGGGCACGGGGACTGCGCACTTACAGACCGATCCCGCCGGACCCGCGCGCCGGGCGTCCGGACGCGCCCCCGACCCTCCCTCCCCGGCCGGCGCGCGGCCCAGAGCCGGCTGCCCGGAGGAAGGGCCCGGCCGGCCGCCACTCACCCACGCGCGTCCGGCAGGTCTGGGCTCCGAGCCTCCGCGGCGCGCGCTCCTGCTCGCAGCAATGGCGGAGGCGGCGCCGCGCGCGGGCCGGGGCGGGGGCGCCAGCGATTGGGCTCGCCGGCCGCTCCCCCTCCCGCTCGCCGCCTCCCTTCCTGCCGCTCCCGGGCTGAGGGCGCTGGGGGGCGGCGGCCGCGCCTCCCCTTGACGCAGCGCGCCCGGCCGCACAAAGGAGCGTCCCGGGGCCCCGCGCGCCCCAGCCAGGGGATGGGAGCGAGCCCCGGAGGGCGGCGGGGGCGGCGGGAGCGGGGCGCCGAAAGAGGGGTGCGGGCTGTGCCACTCGGGGGCGGCGGCCGGGGCGCAAGGCGGTTGGGAGCGGAAAGGGGAAATCCTAGGAAGGGAGAGATCCCCGACATCGGGGGTACCCCGCCGGCATCCGCGCCCACCTGGGGGTCCTGAAGGATGGTGAGGGGTCTGGGGGTGGGGCTCCAGGGGGCGGTGGCAGGGACCAGAGCGTTAGCTCAGTGCGTGGCTGGGTCGGGGTGGGGGCGACTGGAAGAGGGCGGGCAGATTTTCGGCAGGATTTGGGGGCACAGTTATAGCTCTCCAGAGCAAGGGACAGTGCCCGGGCTGGGAGACGCCCGGGGTGACTACAGGGAAGGTATTCAGGGCAAAGAGCTATTCGAGCCGCATTGGAGAGAGAGGGAAAGGTTTCTCTGGTCTGATGGGAAGGGAAAGCAGGGGTCCCCTCACTGCAGCTGCAGCCTGGAGCGTTTGGATGCAGAGGAGGAACGGCCTGCGGTGAAGGAGGGGAGTTCGAGCCTGACCTGCTTGCGGCTGAGAGGGTCGCTGTCTCAGCTACCCAGATTAAGGGGCTCAATTTTGCAGACTTCGAGCCAGCCCTGGCTGCGAGACTCCTCAGCGGAAAATGGCAGGGATTGGGCGGGAAGACCAGGAGCGAGAGGAGGGCTGCTGCTGGAGAGCTAGTACCTCCCCGGGCTAATCTGGCCCGCTAGGGGCCTGGAATGGTGTCCCCCACGTCTTAACTCTCACGCCCTTTGCCTGGGTTCCGCCACTGCATGGCTGATGGTCCCAGGCCAGGCCTCTTCCGTCAGCCAGCTGAGGACCCCGAGAACCTCCCCCACCCCCAGAGCCCCAGAGAATATATACTGAGAGCAGGGACAGTCACTGCCTGGGCCCTGGGCCCTGCTGCCGTTTAGGAATCTGCACCTGTGTGCCCTGACCCCAAAATCCCCAGGAGGGCCCCCATTTACAGACAAGGTAACTGGATTCCTTGTTAATCCCCCCCAGGTCCTCAGCAGGGTCCAAGTGGGCCTTTGGCCACAGGGCAGCCCGGCAGTGCCCAGGATCCTGGCCGACACTAGCCCTGGCCAGCCTGGAAGGGCAGGTACCCTAGGTGCTGGCTTCTGCCTCGGGCCTCGGGCCTGGCCACCAGCATCCTTCGGGCAAAGGCCATTTGATCGAGGACCGATACAGTGAAACGGCATCTCTGCCTGGGGTTCAGCTTTCTTAGGTGGAGCCCTGGGACCCTCCTCCCTGCTGACCTGAGGCGTCCTGCAGGTGAGGAAGAGCGCTTAGAACCCGCCCCACGCCGCCCAGGTGAGTCTCTGGCTGGATGAAGCTCACAGGGCAGGAGGTTCCCTAAGAGCTCTCTGGAGGGTGTGGCTTTGTCCCCATTTCAGGCATCAGCGTTTCACAGATGCCAGCCCAGGCCACAGACTGTGGTCAGAATCCCACTCAGGGAGCTTTGGGCCGCCTGTCCTGGGCCTTGTGTGGACCCCTCTCCCCCTCCGGGCTGTCAGCTGACAAGGCAGAGACAAGAAGCACCCACAGTTGCAGAGACGCAGTGGACAGTCCCGGAGCTGCTGGCTTGCCTTCATGCTCTCCTGGGTGTGACTGGCGCTGGTCATAGGACTAGGCAGTGTCCCTCTACGGGGGTTCCGTGTGGGTACCCGGTTGGGCCGAGCCCTGGGAGGGGTGCACACAATACCAAAGCACAAGATGCGTGGCTGCCCGCCAGGAGCTGTGGGATGGGGCAGGGCCATGCAAGTCTTTGAGCCGAGCACGGGGCCACCAGAGCGAAGGGGGCAGGAGAGGAGACTGAGAATGAAGTGCAGAGTCCACCAGGCAGGGCTGAGGGAGAGGCAGGCCAGACAGCGAGTGCAGCAAGAAAGCATTACTGGGTGCAGAATGGAACATGCACAGCAGGTGTCAGTGCCCTGTGGCCGCCGTAACAAAGTACCACACACTGGGTGACTTAAAAGAGGAATTATTGTCCCCAGATCTGGAGGCCAGAAGTCAGAAATCATGGTGCTGGCAGGGCCACTCCCAGCAGGGGCCGTAGGGGAGAGGCCGGGCCTTGCCCGTTGCAGCTCCCGGGGGCCTCCGCTGTGACCGGACTGGGGCCAGCCTCTCCCTCCACGGCCACACCGCCTGTCCTCTTCTCTGTGTGCCGCTCACGAGGGCACTTCTCACCGGACTCAAGCCCACTCGGATCGCCCAGGATGCGGTCCTCCCCAAGTCCTGAATTCAATTACGTCTTTGCCCATACAGTGATGCTGGAAGGGCCTGGGGGTTGCACGTCTGATGGGGGCCACTCCCGGCAAGACATTCAGTTGAGGAAGCCACAGTCACAGAAATGGGGACAGCGAAGCTGTGACAGTGGTTGTGGGACCAACAGATAGGTCGGTTGCAGTACACACAGGGAATCCCCAGGACTTGCTCGGCCCTCTGGCCCTTCTAGCACCAGCCGTCTATAACCCCCTGGGCCTTGCAGGGCTTTGACATGTGTTTGTTTTTTCCAAATGACTTTGAGGGGTCCTCCTAGGGTTACTGATCCCAGGGGACAGGCCCCCTCCACTGGGCAGGCCCCAGCTGCTGCTCCCACCATCAGGGCCCACCCATCACTTCCAAGTCCAAGCCTCTGAGCGACTTGCTTTGTCCCCTTGGCCCAGTGGGTGAAGGCCAGGCAGGAGGCAGTGTGACACAGTCTGCCCCACTTCCTTGCTGCCTGACTTTGGGTACCTTGCTTAACTTCTCCACCTCAGCTTCCCTATCGATGAAATGGAGAGAGAAAATCAGAGTGGTGTTGGGGGAATCAAAAGAACTAGAATATATGAAAAGCCAGTGCCTGCTTTGGCTGTCGCTATGGCTTTGAGCTCTGACTTGGTGCCCCTAGGGTCTCTGTTCTGCGTAGCTGAGGCCAGAGCCAGGACAAAGGGGTAGCGCTTCTCCTGCGTGTGGGATTAGCGCTCAGAGTGACTAAGGAGGCTCTGCCTTGGGGTCCTGATGAGGCTTTCTGTAGCCCAGAGAAGCAAATGCCTCATCTGAGACCACACAGTGCCTGGCAGAGCCGGGACAGGCTTCCCCCTAACCAGCCTGCCCCCCAGCACAGGTGAGGGCCGCCCGGGCGGTGGCCTGCTGGCACCTGCGGCACGCAGAGGCGCGGGGAGCAGGGAGGGCTCTGCCCTGGTTTTCCCACAGCCTGGCTGTGTCCATCCAGAGATGTTTCATCCATGTGTCTTGTTTTTAGTTGAGAAACAATTCACATATGACAAATTTCACCATTTTAACGTGTATACTTCCTTTGGGTTTTTAGTATAGCTGCAAGGGAGCAGCACCACCACTGACTCCAGAACATCGGTGTCCCCGCAAAAGAAGCCCCTCCCCTCCAACCCTCACTCCCTGTTCTCCCCTCCCCCAGCCCCTGCCACCACCAGATTACCTTCTTTTTTCATTTTTGGCATTACCAAGACACCTTATTTTTAAAACTTTTTCCCAACTTTATTGAGATATAACTGACATATAACAGTGTAAGCCTACGGTCATACAACATAAGAATTCCATATATATTGCAAAATGATTTCCACAATGGGGTCAGTTAACATATTCATCGCCTCACATAGTTGCCTATTTTTGTGGAGTGAGAGAAATTTAAGGTCTCCCTCATCTGCTTTCTGTGGAGTCACCTACCCTGTACGCATCCTCCTTTCTGTTAAGCTTCTCCGCTCTGCTCCTTAATTCCTGGAGTCAGTCGGTGCACTGACATAGACCAGAGAAAGACCCCGGGCCTCTGCGTCCTTCTGCAGACGGAAGAGTCGGCCCGCCTGGGCAGGTCCTCCTGCCCGCCGGGAACTCCATATTCTAGCCGTGCCAACTCTGCATTCCCAAACCACATGCCTCCAGGCCTTGGAAAATGCTGTTCTATCTGTGGCATGTGTCCCTTATCCCCTTGTCCATTTGACAAATTCCTACTCATGCTTCAAAGCCCAGACTGATGTTACCTCCACTTGGCAGCCTTACCTGGCCCTTCTTCAGGCTTCTCTGCCCCTGGTTTTGGGTATTTACACCTTTTCCTAGATGGTGAGCAAATCTTGGCAGAACAACTTAATCTTTCATTTTCACCTCCCCCGTGCCTGGAACAGGGCCTGGCACGCAGCAGGTACCGAGGAAATACGTGAAATTGAATACGCATCTGCTCATTAATGTTCACAGTAGATGTAGACATTTAAATGTCAGGTTTGTAAAGCCAAGTTCAAGTATAGGAACACCATCCAAGCGGAAGGCACAGTTGCCCAGACATCGCTGTGACGTTCTCCCTCCCGGATTTAACCCTGCTGCAAAACGCGCATTTCTGGAAAACTCTGAGTCTTATTTAGAAATACATAATGTATAGACAAAACCAAAAATACAGTTTTAGTAGCCCTTAGTGTTTTATTCACCTTTGCACTCCCCTCCACTGGGCATGTAATAAGTACTTAGTAAATGGTTAAGAAATAAGTGAACAATGTTTTTGTTTCTTTGTACTTGTAGAAACTGAGTAAATACTATTATTGGGCTCACAGTCGTTTGGTGACCTGTTATGTATTTAAACAGAACTGTGTGTGTGTGTGTGTGTGTGTGTGTGTGTGTGTTTGGATTTGGGGAGATTTGGAGTTTTCTTTTTCTGCCTATATAGTCTTAAGGAACCACTCAGCAATTCCTAATTTTCCTAACATGTTTCTAACATCAATCCTGTTTTGGCTGTGAGGCCCTTGACCTTGGGGGGTCATGAGCAAGAATGAGATGGCCACAGGGCTCTGCTGAGTGCCCCTCTCTAGACCCTGGTTTCCTCATCCACAAGGAGTTTCTTCTTTTCAGCTCCAATATCTGGAGTATAAGAAAAGCTGATTTTAAAAATGCTCCCCAGTTGACTCACACTTTTGGATTTGGGGTCAGAGCATTGCATTTTGGGGTGAAGGATGGGCAGAGTCAGCAGAAGTGGATTTTTCAGCTGGATCGTCCTATCCAAGGTGCCACCAGCCCCAGCCCCCACGGGCTGCCCGTTTCCCTCTCCCACCACCCAGGCTGTTTTCAACTGTTCAGACCTGTCCAGCCTTAAAATAAGGACATTAGAACAAGAAAATCTTTAGGACAAAGAGCACTGTTGCTGTCTCGTCCGAAGGAACCTGAGAGGCTGTCTGTGACCCCAAGTCCCTCTGTCAGTAGGGTGGAAGGGGCTGCCAGCAGGACTAACCAAGGCAGCAGAGCGGGGGGCACCAGGAGACTCCAGGAGGGGTGCCAGCACCCGTGCACCCTCAGTTTTTCTAAATTTGGGGCTGGAAGTCCGAAGAAAAAGCTCCACAGAGTCTTGCTTGGGGAGGAGGTGCAGATCAAATGACAAATCACCCTAGAGTCAGGGGTGTTCAGAGTAATCCTCTAGTTCCACACCCCCATTTTAGCATCGGGGAAACTGAGGCCGGTGAGGATTTGTCTCCACTCAGCAGAGAAGTGGCACCTGTCCCTGGGGCTTTGGGGCTGTTCCCTTGCCCCCAGGGAGCCACGGCCAGGTAGCTCACAGACCGAGCTGACCTCCCTCCCCGCTCACGTCACCTCCCAGGCACCCTCACTACCCTGGGTGGGCCCCTGACCTCCAGGCCCACTCCCACCGTCCCACCTACCCTGGGCCCAACTCCGTCTGTATAGACCATGGCTTCAACACACTCCACACCCTCCAGCCAATGGTTTGCTGCTCCCCTGGCCCCCTCAGCCATCCTGTCCCCCAAAACAAGGTCACTACACTTCCCGGGCAGACTGAGGTCCCCCAGAACCCCGGGCCACCTCTCCCAGTCCCCCTGCTGGCCCAGGAGTAGTCCCGAGGCCCTGCTGTGCACTCAGGCTCTGGGCCCCACACTTGGCCACACCTTAGCAAACACCCCTCATTAAGCCACCTCGAGTGACCTCATTTCAGCTGGCCATCTGTGACCTCTTGGCATCTTGACAGGTACATGTGAAAGGAGGACACTTTTGCTCCTGCCTAGGTCCCTGGAGCTCCAGGAAGGACCTGACGAGGTCGCCTCCCTGACCTCGTCCAGTCTGAATATTTAGGGGATGATGCTGATGGTGAAATTCTTTCTCTGCCATTACCTTTTTCTATTAATCTTCACAAAAATTCTCAGGTGGAAGGGGCAGGTATGTTCATACCCACTTGACAGGTTAAGGAGCCATGATGATTGGCTGGAGGCCAGCATTAGTGATAGCTGCCACACAGCGCATGCTGGACGGTGCTTTCCTGGCCCCATCTCTCACTCCCCTCAGCCACCTTCTGGGATGGTTTCTATTTATTCCATCTTCCAGACGAGGCCGCTGGGGCTGAGCGGATGCCTGGTTGTGAAGACGATGGGCAGAGATGTGTTGGCAGAAGAAGGGAGAAACCCAGACACTCGGAGAACGTAGTGTGCAGGCTGCAGACCAGCCCCGCAGCCGGGCCCTCGCCCCAGCCAGCCCTGCCCTGCCCTGCTCACTCCACCGGACCTGACCAGGCTCCGCTCCAGGTCCCTTGCTGACCTGCTAATTTCCACTTAGGCCCCCAAACGGGGAGGAGGGAACACCAGACTACTGCCCCAGGGTTCAGTTCATGCAGCTCCCTTTCTCATTGGCAAGCGGGTTGCACTAGCAAGGCGGCCTTGGGCAAAGCACTGAACCTCCTCGGCCTCGGTTTCCCCATCCATAAAGTGAGGGGTTGGGCTAGAACAGTCACCTGATTCCCTTCCAGTTTAAAAGCCGCACTCTCATTCAGTTCACTGTCACCATGACAACAGTGGCCCAGAATGAACCAAAACCAACATTATAGAGGGCATGTTGAGGTCAAGCAAGGTATTGCACACAACCTGGGGGAGAGATTACCATGGTCGCACGGTCTCATTCCGCTCCTCCCACCACGTCCGCCGGCATTCCGAGGTCGCCCCGCTCCTGCTAAGCGCCAGATTTCCAGCACAAAGCAATAATTTGTATTGAATTATTTAGCTGGTAAATGATTCTAAGAGCACTTTGCCAAAATAAAGAACCACAGAAAGGCCAAATTCTAACAGTAGTACCACCGTACGTTTGAATTTATTACTGCATTTTTTAAAAAGCCCACAGGTGGATGAGTGCAATCCATTCCATGCTCTGTGGAACCAGGTCCCCAGGAGAGTGTCTAAAATTCATAGGCTACCCGGAGTGCGCTGGAGATCACACAGCACCAGGCTGGACTGCATGGCAGGCGGCTCAGCGATGACCTCATGGGGCTTTTCTGTCCCTAATGTGTCCATTCCCACCACTGAGCTGGGATGTAGGAAGTCTCAATGGAGTAAAATTAACACCTGGCTGGTCCAGGCTCTGAGCTGACCAAGGGCTTCTGGCTGTGGCATGATTTGTCTTTTTTTAATCCATAATTTATAACTTTTTCTCTGTTGGGCAGGCTTCCCTGTTTCTGCAGTCCAGCTGGGGAATGGGACCAGGTTCCTCATTAGCAGATTTCCACAAAGAATGAAATTTTACCTCCAGGTCTAATTTTCTCATTTTGGACCACAGTTAATGCAAAGTACGTTGCCCTGCCCTCTAAAGCAGAGAACGTTGTTAAGACTCTTACCTCTTCTGGAAGAATCGGGTCAGCCTCACCACAGAGCTGGACCAGGGCAAAGGGCGGGAGGTCCTCAGATGCTCAGTGTCCCCAGGCTCCTGGGGTCGGTTAGTGCTTATTCTACATTTGTTACTGCCTCTGTGACCTCCAACCCCGCCAGAAGGCTGCCAGTGACATCCTCACCACTCACCCCATCACCTCTTTCCAACTGGCTATCAGCAGAGTCCAAATGGCCAAATTTATTAGAATGATATAAAAACAAAAGAGTAAGGAGGCTGTAGCGGGTTGCACAGTGTCCCCTAAAAATTCGTGCCCACCTGGAACTTCAGATTATTTGGAATAGGGTCTTTGCAGATATAATTGGTTGAGGACCTTGGAGTGAAATCACCTAGGGTTTAGGGTGGTCCTAAATCCAATGACTGGTGTCCTTATAGGACCAGAAGAGGGCCGGAGACATAGAGAGGAGAAGGTGGGTGATGACAGGCAGAGAGCAGAGTGAGGCTGCTGCAAGCCGAGCATCACCGAGGATCGCTGCCAGCTGCCAAAAACCAGGAGAGAGGCATGTACCCACTTGCCCCCAGGGCCTTCGGAGGGAGCACGGCCTTCTGACACCTTGATTTTGAACTTCCAGCTTCCTGAACTGGGAGAGAATAAGTTCCTGTTATTTTAAATCCCATGCCCACCCCAGTTTATGGCTCTTTGTTATGACAGCCCTAGGAAACTAGTACAGAAACGTTGCAGCCCAAATAGCTTCCCTAATGCTTTTATACTTTCATCTTATTATGTTGATATTTTGACATCATGTGCATTTTTAAAACAGCCCCTTAGAGTTTTCAAAGCAATTCAGAGTCTGAGTTTCCACAATTACGGCTCAGTAGAATGAAGGTATGTGGTACCTGCTTGGCGTGCTGGCTTTGCTGGGTCCTTGTTGTGGGAGCTTGTTCCCGCCTTGTCCAGAGCCGTGTGCAAGATGTGATGTTTCTCCCCCTTGAGCGGAGTGCCCGCGCCTCAGGTCGCAGAATCAGGAAACTGCATTTCAGAGCTGAGATGGAATGGAGAGCGCACTAGTCCAGCGATGTGGTTCTCAAAGTGGGGTCTCCAGACCAGCAGCACCCACCACACCTGGGAACCTGTCAGACATGCCTATATACCGGCCCCACCTCAGACCTGCTGTATCAGAAACTCTGGTCTAACAATCCCTCCAGCTGATTCCTATGCACACTAAGGTTTCAGATTCATTGCTTCCAGGTTTACAAACTAATTCTGCAGGCCAAGCTGTACTGGAGACCCAGATGTGTTTTGCTTGTTTGCATACTTAAAAATGGCTTTTATTGGAGATACTGAAAAAACAGGAGATTTCACAAAACTTCTAGATTTCCTGCTTTCTTTTGAAAAATTGAGCTAGCAACAAAGACATTCCCAATGGCAAAGATCAGCTGCATACACATCATGGCCACCCTGCCCGTGCCCTGCCTTAGATGGGTTTCTGCTTACTCACAGGGCCATCTAACCTGTTAGATGGCTGCAGGCACGTGAGGTTGAGACCCTGATCCAATCCATCACCTCATCATGCAGGTGGGGGACTGAGGGACAGATGAAATGAGCATGTTCCCAGGCCACACAATGGCACCGCCATGTTTTCCAGGTGACCAGGCAGCTCAGATGCTGTCTCGCCAATGGGTTTAATTTGTCTGCAAGTTCTGAAGGGTGATGGGGCTTGTCCACCATCCCTGGGCAAGTTCGCTATGGATTCAATGTGACCAAAGAAATTGACAGCAAAGTGTTCTTGGGGTGTGTGGATAAAATGAGAGTTCCTGTGGCCAGGATTCTCACCTGGCCCTGGCTGACTAGCTCACTGCACACCTGTGGGCAATACATGGCTGTTGACTCTATGTAAAGAGCTCCACCCAGTGTTCTGGGGGACACTGTGGCAGGGCTGCAAGGCTGCAGGAGAGCCGAGCAGAGGCTGGAGTGGGGGCAGCACCGAGGACAGAGGCCCAGAGGAGGGCTGTGCGGGACAGCTGTGCGGAGAGGATGGCTGCATGGGACGGCTCTGCAGGCAGAGGCCCAGAGGACAGCTGTGCAGGCAGAGGGGCGCAGAGGCAGAGACTGGCTTGCTGCATGCAGACTTGCTCTGAGTGAACAGGATTTTAGTGACTGACCTGCCACCATGGAAATAGAGCCTTTCACCCTGTCTTGCCAATGGGTTTCAGCCCTGGGCAAGTTCACTATGGATTTAATGTGACCAAAGAAATTGACAGCAAAATGTTCTTGGGGTGCAAGAGTTATACCCAACTCTGTTTCCATGGTGGCAGGTCAGTCACTAAAATCCCGTCCACTCAGAGTGAGTCTGCATGCAGCAAGCCGGTCTCTGCCTCTGGGCCTCTCTGTCTGCACAGCCGTCCTCTGGGCCTCTCTGCACAGTCGTCCTGCACAGCTGTCCTCTGGGTCTCTGTCCTCTGCTCTGCTCTCCTGCAGCCTTGCAGCCCTGCCACAGTGTCCCCCAGAACACTGGGTGGAGCTCTTTATATAGAGTCAACAGCCATGTATTGCCCACAGGTGTGCAGTGAGCTAGTCAACCAGGGCCAGGTGAGAATCCTGGCCACAGGAACTCTCATTTTATCCACACTCCACCCCTCCAGGATTCTCTCCTCTCAGTCTATGTGCCCTCAGTCCTCTGCAATGGTCCCTGTGCAGGGAAGCTCGAACATTGTTCTCCAGCCTCTCCAGCAAAAAGTCTTGCAGACACACAGGCCGGACTTGTGGCTCTGTCTCTGACCTCTGCCTCTTTAGTCTTAATGGCTGGAACTGCTGCACTGATTTCAGTTGTTGCCATAGCTCCAGTAAGATCCTGTTTGGCTTCCTGTCTAATTTCCTTCCATCTACTCCTGCCTGTATTAAATCAACCCACATCTGGGTCCTCGTAACCTTCATGGGGCCCTTTAAATTCTTCTTGTGAGTCACCTCGCATTTTGTAATTGCTGCCTCAAGGCAGGCTGAACTGTCAGGGAAGACAGCTTTCCCATCTCTGATCTCGACAGAACAATTCCATCCACCCCTAAGTCCCACAGCCACCCGCTCAGCTTGAGTATAAGGGAGGACCATAGAGGGCTCCACAACCTGGGGAGGGGGCTGCTCCTCTCCTTGGGGAACTGTCAGCTACTGTATCTTTATTTTCTTTACAACCACTGGGCAGGCTTTCAATACAGGAGGGGCCAGTGCCTCCGGCACCACCCCTTCATCCTTCCTTAGCTCCTCCACTTCTGGGGCTGATGGCACCTTTCTCTCCACTCCCCCAAGTGCCTCCTCTGCTACCGTGCCTCACAGCAATGCTAGCTCAGTCTTCAGAAGCTCTCTTACCTTCACCTCAATGCTTCGCAGCTGACATTCTCGTGCCGCCTCTGCCTGTGCTTCCCTCAGGAGTTCGTCTTTTTCCTTGATGGCCTCTTCCTCCTTCAGAACACCTGGCAGCACTGCCGACCCGTCTCCACTGGCACCTTGCTGCCGGTGCTCCCGTGCTGCCTCCTCTCGCATCAATGCCATCTCCTTAGGAAGCCACAGAAGTTTGCTGCTCGTGTTCTCATGCCACCATTTCTTAGGTCTCCTCTGTAGACATTTTTAATATTGTGAGAAGCAGCTAACCCACAGTCCCGGCTGCCTCATGGGCACTTTGCTTCTCAAAGGATTTACTTATTATACCAAGGGCCACCCCTGCAGCCTCGGGAGTCACCTCCGCTTGCCTCCAGTCCTGGGGTGGGGCCCAGTCTTCTAGAAGGCAAGCCACCTCAGACCACATACCCACTGGGGGACAATCCACTGTCTCCCCATTCACAGGGGCAGCCCCCTGAAGCACCCCTCCAAGGAGTCACCTACTCTACCACTATGTTCTGCAACTTGTGAGATGCTGTGGCTGCATGTGTGCACATGTGTGTGTGTGAGCATGTGTGTATGTGTGCATGCAAGCACATGCATACTGTGTGAATATGTGTGCATGCTCATGTGGGGGTGCACGCACATACATGTGTACTCATGTGTGCATGTGTGTATTGTGTGTGTGAGAGCGTCTTGCACACCACGGGAGTTGCTTAAGGGTCTATCAAGGAGGCTCTCCTCCTGGCTGGCTGTAGTTTTCCAGGTTCAGCTGGGTGGAGAGGATTAAAGCTCCAAAGGCAGGCAGTGGGGGCCTAAGGGCCCGAGGGACAGAGAGGCTGGGTGAGAGAGCAGAAGAAGCGTCTTCAGGATCAGGCTGAGGTGCAGTTTCTCTGAGAAGGTCTCCATGCTCCCCAGGCTGGGACTCACCCCAGTGCAGTGCCACCTGGGCTCGTTTGCTTGGGCCTCTGTCGCAAAGCACCAGAGCCTGAAATGTTCACCCCACAGTCCGCAGGCTGGAAGTCCAAGGCTGGGTCACCAGCAGGGCTGGTTCTCTAAGCCTCTCTCCTTGGCGCCTACATGGCCATCTTCTCTGTGTGCTACTGTGTCCAAATCGCCTCTTTTATAAGGACACCGGCCATATTGGGTTAGGGCCACCCTAATGCCCTCATTTTAACCTCATTACCTCTTTGAAGACCTTGTTTCCAAGTCCAGTCACATTATGAGGTACAGGGACTTAGGACTTGAATACAGGATTTTCAGAGGGAGACTTCATCTAGCCCATAACACTGAAGGATTAGAAATCACATCTGGAAGCCCAGGTAAGGGGAGTCTGGTAAACATCACTTGTTTTTTTTTTTCAGAGCTGCCCAGATTCTGTAAAGCCGTCCAAGGAATGTACATGAGAAGAAAGTCAGGACAGAAATGAGGCAGATAATCTGCTGTTTTAGCCCCAGGCAGAGTGCAGTAGGGGAGGGATGCGGAAACCGAGAGCTCTGCTGGACACTGCCTTTGACGTGTAGTGTTGGTGTTACAGGCTGAACTGTGTTTCTCCACAAGAGGTGCTGAAGTCCTAACCCCTGGAACCTGTGAACGTGACCTTATTTGGATGCAGGGTCTTTGCAGATACAATCAGGGAAGGAGGAGGTCATTAGTGTGGCCCTAATCTAACCTGACTGGTGTCCTTACAAGAAGAAGAGAGAGACACACACAGGAGAAGGCCATGTGACAACAGGTGGGGCAGTGCAGCTACAAGTCGAGGGGCACCTGGGACCCACCACCAAGCAGAAGCTAGGAGGAGGCAGGAAGGTTCTGCCCGGAGTCTCAGAGGGTGCATGGACGTGGTGATGTCTTGACTTTGGACTTCTGCGCTCCAGAAATGGAAGAGAATAAATCGCCTTCTTCGTAAGTCCCTGCACGACCATGCTAATTCTCCATGGGCACCAGGATAAAATAGGGAGAGGTCCCATTCCTTAGTCAAAGGGATGAGAATTCTCTCAAGTAAAGAGTACTTTCGCCACCCACAGTAGAGTGGTGGGGCGGCAGGGTGGCAGGGTGGTGGGATGGTGGCCCCAGCAGGTACACGGTTGTCCCAACTCCTGGAACCTGTGGGTGTGACCTTATTTGGCAAAAAGATCTTTGCAGATGTAATCAATTAAGGATCTCAAGAGGAGATGACCCTGGGTTTAGGGTGGGCCCTTAGAGGAGACACAGCCAAAGCACACGAAGACGGAGGCAGAGGCTGGAGCCACAGGAGCAGGAGGCGTGCCGGAGGGGCCCCGGGGCCTGTGGAGGGCGCTGCCCCCTGATCTCATACTCCGAGTCCCCACAGCTGTGAGAGAATGCACTTCTGCTGTTCAGGCCACCCAGATTGGGGTAATTTGTTACAGCAGCCACAGGAAACTAATCTAAAAAGCTCTTGAATTTCTCACAGAATGTGTCTGATTCACTGGCCCCACTGCATGGTAGAACGTTAGGGCCACCAGGCACCTCCCAGGTGCCTATGGAATCGCGGGGTGGATGGATGGGGAGTGATTTAGATCCCAGCTATACCTCCTGCTAACAGTGTGACCTTGGGCAGGGCAAGCAAAATTTTCTCAGGTATAAAATGAGAATAATGATGTCTTCTTTATGACATCATAACAAGAGAGTAAGGTACGTTAAAATGCTTAGCACAGCGGTCGGCATGGGTGCCCAGGGGACACTGTGTTGCCTCTGGCCCAGCTGCTCATCTTCCCTGCCCCGGCGTGGCGCTTGTCACGTCCGTTGTCATCATCATCGGCCCGGATCTCTGCCCCACGGCTGGCCAGTTGGACCGTGGCTTTTCATCTCTGTGTGTGGAAACCACTCAAGTGGTGTCTCCATTGACAAGGGAGCCTTGAGGGGCTTGGCAGAGTCGCTCTAGACCAGCGGGGCTGCCCCGGCTGCAGCTGGGTGCAGCGCCCTCTGAACGGGCAGCCCGGTTGTCTTACACTGGGTCGTCTGATAGGGGCTGTTTGGTTAGTGAAAACTGGATTCCAACTAGAAGATACAGCCTGTGCTCAGAGTGTGCCGTGGGTGAAATGATACTTCTTCAGCAATAAGTATCTCTCTCTGGGGTTGTTAAGCATCTTGAAGGGGCTGGCAAGTGCCTGCCTGTGAATCGACCTGGGTAAGCTCCAGCGGCATCACTCACTTCCCCTAACGAGCCGATGAATTACTATAAATGCCTCCCTTCTTGACGGTGGATTTTGTCCATTCTTCCTCACTGACTCAGAGGGCACTGGGGTGATTCCTCTTGTTTTTAAATTGTATAGCCCCCAAATCTGCTTCCTTAGTGTAGAATCCATACCCTCTTCCCACCCCCAGGGCCGTGGCTGTAGATCAGACCTCATACCCTCCCTGGTCCTGCCGCTGGCCATATCCCTCCAGTCTCCCTGACACTGGATCACCCCATTATCAACCATTAGCCCCTTGGTTTGGAAAACCTTATCAGCTCCTACAGTCATCAAGGGCTGGCATGGGCCTGCAGGGAACCTCTGTGGACCTCGGTATCCTCATCTGTAACTTGGGGACACTAACAGTCATCGCCTCATAAGATGTGGCAGAAAGCACGAGAGAGAATCCAGATGAAGCGCTGAGGACGCATGACCGGTGCTCAGCCAAGGCTGAGACTTATGATCGCTGTTCAGAAAAAAGAACGCTGCCTCCCATGGGTGTGGTGCTTTAGGGTTTGCACAGTGCCCGTTAGTTATCCTGGCAGCCCAGCTGGGGTGTGCGCCCATGAGGGCCACTCAAACAGCAGCAAGTCCATGACTCAGGGACCAGGAGGGGGGGCTCTCAGCCCCATGGTGGCGTGGGGCACAGCTGAGGAGGGCTCCGGCCTGGAAGCCTGAGGTCGTTCCATATTTCTCTGGGGGAGAGACCAGCCAGCCCTTCTGAGAGGCACACTAGATGTCTGTGATAGTACTTGAAGAGCTGAGACTGCATCTGCTCATCTCTGGGTCCCTGATACCATGAGCTGTGCCTGGCACGTAAGAGGAAATGCTCAGATTTGTTGATAAATGAGTGAATGACCAAATGGATGAATGAATGAGTAAGGGCTACGATGGGTGATCGAGTCAGGGGTGGTGGAGCGTGAAAGCTGAGGGGTGTGCTTGATAATCCTTGCTTGAAGTCTGCTGAGGGCTAGGCACCGGGCCAAGCGGAGCCGGCCTTCACAATGATCTCACCGCCGGGAATACTCATCCCGTTTTACAGATGAGAAGACCCACCCTTGGAGAGGTGAAGCGACCTGCCTTCCATCACGAGGCAGGTGAGCCGTTCAGCTGGGACTGAGTTCAGGCCGGTCGGGTCCCATCTCCCTTCCTAAACACCCCAGAGCGTCACGGGATGGGGCTCCTGAGCTCTTTAATCAAGGTCCTGTTTTCTATATAACTGCAGTCATCCAAGTCCTGCAACCATAAAAATGTATACTATTTCTACCAAAATTATAACTACCAATAATTTCTGGAAGTCCAGTATATTTCCTAGAGCCGGCCCAGCAAAGAACCACAGACAGCAGGGCTTCAACAACAGAAAGGCACTTTTTTTTTCTCACAATTCTAGATGCTGGAAGTCTGCCATCTGGGTTGGTTTTCCTGAGGCCTCTCTCCTCAGTGTGTAGATGGCCACTTTCTCCTTGGGTCCTCACGTGGGCGTCCCTCTGTGCATATCTGTGTCCTCATCTCTTCTTACAAGGACACCAGTCAGACTGGATCAGGGCACACCCTAAAGGCCACATTTTACCCTAATCACCTCTTTAAAGACCCCGTCTCCGAACAAGAGCCACACTCTGAGGTGCTGAGAGTGAGGGCTGCGCATACAGGTTTGGGTGGGATACAGTTCAGCCCATAACACCGAGGTTCCTTGGCTTCGGGAAGATTATCTCTGCAGCCCACAGGTAGTTTTAAAAGTTGCCCACGATGATCATTAGTCCCAGTTTTCCTCTGTCTCCCATAAGGGGCTTTTACTCGCCCCAATGACATGTGAGTGGAAGTGACACATGCCGCTCCTGAGAAGGAACTTTAAGAGCCACCGCGTCAGGATAACTCTCTTTTCTCTCCTCTAAGATGGGCACATCCTAGGGAGGAGCTGCTGCTTCTGAAACATTCTGGAGTGAAGAGGCCGCACAGCAGAGCCCCAGGGACCTGCAGTGGACACAACCAGGAGCACGGCTGCTCGTGCGGCTGGGATTTTAGGGCGGCTTGCGATTGCAGCGTGACCTGATTCCAGCGGACTCGAGGCACTGCTGACGTCACTGTATGGCTTTTAGGGAGCTCAGTGCAGTTCTCCACAGTGATGGAGGGAAACCCTCACTCCTCAGAAGCCTGCTGTTCATTTCTAACTGCTGCAATGTCCATCTACCCATCTTTGACAGCATAACATTGCTACGGAATGTCCGTCACACAAGAGTTATTTCCCAGGCCTCAGCGTTCGCTGGGGTGCTGCCTGCGCCCCCCAGCCTGACTGCACCAGAGGCTGGCCAGTGGGGGCCTGGCTGGGGAATCAGACCCAGGCTGGAACCCCACCTTTGCCCCCCCACGAACCTGGTGACCATGAGCAGAGGGTTGAATGGATTAGTTGGTGGGTGTATTAGTCAGCTTGGGCTGCTGTGGTGAAATACCACAAACTCGGGGGTGGGAGCCTTAAACAAACAAAATTTATTTCTCACAGTTCTGAAGTACTAGGCCAGGTTTCTGGAGAGGACCCTCCTCCTGGATGGCGGGTGGCTGCTTTCTCACTGTGTCCTCACATGGTGGAGAGAGCAACGGGTTCTCTGAGGTCTCTTCCTCTTCTTATAGGGGCATGAGGCCTATCAGATTAGGGCCCAACCTTTATGACCTCATTTAAACATTATGATCCCTTACAGGTTCTCTCCGAATACAGTCACATTAGGGGTGAGAGCTTCAACACATGAATTTGGGGGGGACACACATTCAGGCCATGATAGTTTGGTAGACTGAATGACATCCTTCCAAATGTGTCCATGTCCTGATCCCCAGAACCCCTGGACGTCACCTTATGTGGGAGGAGGGACTCTGCGGGCCTGATCAGATTATGAGTCAAGATGGGCGATCGTCTTGGATCATCCATTCGTCCTCCTGTGACCCCCGTGGTCCTTGGAAGAGGGAGGCGGCAGGATTCAGGGGCAGAGGAGAGGAGCACATGACAGTGGGAGATCGGTGGGATGCTCTCTGAAGACAGAGGAAGGGGCCATGAACCAGAGCGTTGAGGCAGCCTCCAGAGGTGAAAAACGCAAGGGAACAGACCCCCCTGGAGCCCCCAGAAGGAAGCAGCTCTGTCAACATGTTGACTTCAGCCCCGTGAAGACTTCTGGCATCCAGAACTGTGAGAGAATAAATCCATATTGTTTTAAGCCAATGAGTTTGGGGCAGTTTGTTACAGCAGCCATAGGAAACTAATACAGATGAGTCAGGTTTGACTGTGACAGAAAAGCCCACAAAACTGTGGTCAAAGGACAAGGGCTAGATAAAATGTCTGGAGGTGGGTAGGCCAAAGCTGTGGGGGCTCTGCTCCATGAAGTTCCCAATTGCACCATCCAAGGCGGGGCCCTCATCCTCATGGCCCGAGAAGGTGGTATCCACGCACAGGCAGTAGGAGGGAAGAAGGGACAAAGAGGACAGAGGCAAGGAGTAAGCATAGCTGTGCCATACAGAAAGTCACCAGGAGAGCTGCCACACAGCAATTCTCTCTCCCCTATTGCCAGAACTTACCCATGGGGCCACATTAGCTACAAGGGAGGTGGAACCATACAATGGAATTTTCACTCTTAGCAGTCATGTGCCTGGAGGAAACTTATTACAACAGAAAAAGGGGAGAATGGATATTGGGCAATAATCCACATTTCTGGGTAGTTAACCTGTCCAAGCCTATCTCAGTTAGGAATTGCTCAACTTCAAGGAACAGAAATCCTGCCCTCGGGCTTAAGCAAATAAGGCTTTGGTTTCTACAGAAACAAGAAGTGTTTGCTGGCTGGTGTAGTATAGTTGTTTCGAAGATGACCACACTTTGAGGGTTGGTTTCCATCCTGAGTCTTGGAGCTTCATGGACAGAAAAAGGCTGCTGTGTCTCCAAACATCAATTTTGCATTCAAGACAGGAGTAAAGATGAAGAGTACTTACTGCCAGTCTGGGTGTCCCTCCTCAAAAGGAAAACAAAAGCCATCCCATAGGCACTCCCAGAAGGCTTGCATATAGTGCTCATTGGCCAGCACCAGGTCTCATGGCCTCTCTAGCTGCAAGGGAGTCTGGGAAACAAAGTATTTAGCCATATAGCTTTCTATTAGATAGTAGGTAAAAAATATTGATAGTCTTTAAACACTAATTCCATTCCTAGAAATTCGTATACCAACAGTTATTATCAAAATTGTGCACAGAGACCAGTATATGCCCAAAGATGTTCAGTACAGTGTTATTTACTATGAAGAATCATAAACACCCTGTATGATCCCAACTGATGAGCCAATCATTCAGTATCTGGCACCAGCACCTGCATTCCTTCATCTGGAAAATAGAAGAAAATATGCTTTACCTTTTAGGACTATAGCAAAGGCAAAGATAAGAAATAGTCCTTGTCTGGCACACACCTGGGTCTTAGGCAATGGTAATATATCTGAACCTCCTACCTTTCCATCACCTGCCTTACCTTTCACCAACCAAATAACGGAGAATTAACCAACATCAATGTTTCCAGTTGGTTTGTCTTTTACATCTCAGGAGAGTGGAACTCTATCCTCCAACTCTAAGCTCTGGAGGGAGACTTGCCCTTATGATTGGGTGGGGCAGTTGTACTTGGTTCGAATCTGTGTTAGATAATTTCCCCCTCAACCATCCTGCAGAGGTGACCCTCAGCCCCTCTTCTGTAAAATGGGGTAACAATGGTGACCTCCCAGGAGGTTGCGAGGTTTCACAGACACTGCTCCCCACAGTGTCTGCCACCCAGCAAACCTCAGACTGGTGCCAGTTCCCCTACTCCTGACATCAGATGTCATAGGAAGCACACTTCCTCTTTCCCAAAAGTGTCCTGACATCAGCAATGAGACACTATAACATGTGAAGGGGCTCCAGTCCAGCTGGAAGTTTCCCTGGTCTGAGCCAGTCAGGGCTCCTGGCTAAAAGGTGACCTAATTATTAATGAAAGCTCCAGAAATGAAAGCTAAGACATAGTCTACCCCTTGATGGATTCAGAAGGGGCAGATAATGGGACAATAAAATTAATCTTGTAGAAAAACACAATTAGTGGTACCATTTATAAATCTCATCTCCTTCCACATGGGTGAAGCAGGGAGCAGTGAGGCCAGAGCCATCCATTCATGTCAATGGATGGATGCTGGGAGAATGTTTTCATTTCACATTCAAGGGTTATTGTTAGAGGTTTAAAAACAATCTTCAGAAGCCAAGATGACCCAGAGAACAAAATAAGCCCTGGCCCTCCTTTCTCCCTGTCCCAGTCCCTGCCTATTTCAAGTCACATCCATGTTACCCGAGTTTCACTTATAGAGGACATTCCACAAAGACTTGGGGCCGAGTGGACGAGGCCCCTGTTCTGGCCCCCAGAGCTCCCAGGCAGAGAGCAGGCATGGAGCAGCCCTGACATGCCTGAGACACAGACCAGCCTCAGCTGCATGACCTGGAGCAAGTACTCCCCCAGCAAGCCTGTTTCCATACAAGTAACACGCAGCAAGTTACGCGCCTCCCTCCCTTGCACAGCTGGAGGAGGATTAGACACAAGTGCACAGAGCGCCTGGCCCTCCGGGAGCTGGGCTAACCCCCACGGCAGGGTGGGGTGTTTTGGGCACCTGCTGTGCACAGGGATGGTTAGCTGTGCAAAACCCGAGGGCATCTTACTGGACCCTTGTGTGGACCCTCACTGTTCAGAGGCAGGAACTGGGGCTCTGAAGGGGAAACAACTCCCTCACAGGTGGAAAGTGACCAAGTCCAGGCCTAAACCGTGGTGGCCTGTCTGGCCTTGAAGGCCAAGCTGTTTCCTGAATACTGCTCTTTGGGGAGCTGTGCGCTGAAGTGTGGTCCCCCAGGTTCATATGCTGAAGCCTACCTCCCAGCACCTCAGAATGACTGTATTTGGAGATGGGGTCTTTAAACAGGGGATTAAGGTAAAATCAGGTCATTGGGGTGGGCCCTGATCCAATCGGACTGGTGTCCTTGGAAGAGGGGGAGATGAGCACACAGACACGTGTGGAGGGGCGGTCGGCTTTGTGAGGACACAGCGAGAAGGTGGCCGTCTACACGAGGAGCCGAGGCTCGGAGGACCAGCCCGTGGAGAGCTGTCTTGCGTTTCTAACCTCCGGTGCTTGGAGGGAGCACATTTCTGCTGCGGAGCCCAGTCTGGGGTGCTTTGTTATGGCGGCCGCGGGAAACTAACACCATCAGCAGACGGGCTTGCCTGGGTCTTGGGCTTGGAGTGGAATTAGGTGGCGAGGGAGGCGGCAGTGCCTGAGGCCTTCATCCAACCGGGGCAGTGCGATCCTGGAGCCAGTGCTGGGCGAGGGCGGCAAAGTTCCTCCACCACCACCTTCCTAACTGTGACTTAAGGGTGGGTTTCTCGTTGCCCCTGTTCAGTGGTGTTGCCCTGGACGTCAGTCCTGCCCCTTCAGCGGCCCTGATTACTCTCTGTACCTCATTCCCTGCATTAAATTGCTCTCTGCTGAAAATGGCAGGAGGGATTTTTGCCCAGCACCTGAGTGAATGCCGCTCCTCTCTCAGCCTCTGCTGTCAAGGCAGATGCTCAACCAATACCAGAAATCATCACGGGCTCCCTGAACTCTTACCACCCCCATCCGATCTGTCAACAAACATCATTACACCTCCCTCCAGCACGCCCCGGTCTGGCCGCCTCTCACTGCCCGCAGGGCACCCCTGGCCTACCCACCCTCATCTCTGCCGCGTAGCTGCCCGGTGCTGCCCCTGCTTCCACTTACCCCATGGTCCCTTCTCCAAACACCACCAGAGGGTTCTTTTAGTCTGTGATATAAAGCATACTTTTGTTTCTTTTTAAATTTCTATACAGAAGAAGTATCTTTTTAAAGGGGTACAGTTCTATGAGCTATGTGACCGTGGACACCATCATAATATGGAGAATAGTTCCAATGCCCCCTCCCCAAATTCTATCTGACCCTTTGTAGTTAAATCCTCCATCTCTAACCTCCTGGCAACCAGTTGTGGGTTCTCTATCTCCATACCTTTGCCTTTTCCAGAAGGTCATAGAAATGGAATTATAGAGAATAAATAGTCAGCTTGGGCCTCCATAATAAAAATACCAGAGACTCGGTGGCTAAAACAACATAAATGTATTTCCTCACAGTTCTGGAGGCTAGAGTCCAAGAACGAGGTTCCAGCCTGCTATGAACTGAATGTCTGTGTCCTCTCCAAATTCATCTGTTGAAAATGAATCCCCTATGTGATGGTTATAGATGGGCTTTGGGAGGTGATGAGTCATGAGGACATGAATGGGACTCATGCCCTTATAAACGTGACCCAAGAAAGCTCCCCTGTCCCTCACCATGTGCCTCCTGTGAGCCAGGAAGTGGGCTCTTACCAGACACCAAATCCACCAGCACCTTAATCTTGGATTTCATAGCCTCCAGAGCTGTAAGAAATAAATATCTGTTGTTTATAAGCTGCCCAGTCTATGGTACTTTCTTATAGGCATCCAAACAGACTAAGGCACGGCCTATTTGGTTTCTGATGGAAGCCCTCTTCCTAGCTTACAGATGGCCACTTTCTCACTGCATCCTCATATAATAGAAAAAGAGAGGGGTGTCTCTTCTCATAAGGACACCAATCTTATCAGGTCAGGGCCCCACCCACATGACCTCACTTAACCTTGATCACCTCCTACAGATCCTGTTCCCTGATACAGTCACACTAGGGTTTAGGGCTACAGTGAATCTGCAGAGGACAGAGTTCAGTGCATAGCAGGGTGTATAGCTTTTGATCTGGCTTCTTTCTCCTGGCATAGATGTTAGATGTATCCCTGTTGCTGAGTGTGTCAGTAGTCCAATGCTTTTGATTGCTGAGCAGCATTTCATTGTATGGATGCATCACAGTGTTTTAATCCACTTGCCTGTTGAAGGACATTCTGGTGGTTTCTAGGTTTTGGCAATTATGAATAGAGCTGCTATAACATTGATGTATAGTATTTTGTGTGAATATGAGTTTTCATAGTTCCCTAGGATTCTTATCCAGGAGTGGGATTTCTGGATCATTTGGCAAATGTATGTTTAACTTTATAAGAAAGGGACAAACTATTTCCCAAAGTGGCTGTGCCATTTGCATTCCAACCAGCAACATCTATGAGTTCCAATCACTCTGTGTGCTCACTGGCACTTGGTATTGTTGAATTTCTGTGTATTTTTTTTTTAGTCATTCAGAAAGGTTTCTAGTGGTATCTCATTGTGGTTTTAATTTGTATTTATTTAATGACTCATTACTTTGAACATCTTTTTATGCATTTGCCATTCACATATTTTCCTTGGTGTAGTGTCCATTGAAGTTTTTGCCCATTTAAAAAATTAAGTTCCTTGTTTTCTTATGTTAACTCTTGAGAATGCCTTTATATTCTGGATATAAGTCCTTTGTCAGATGTGTGATTTACAAGTATTTTTCTCCCAGTCTGTTTTTTTTTCATTTTTAAGTGTCTTTCAAAGAGCAAATGTTTCTAATTTTGATGAAGTTCAATTTACCAATTATTTCTTTTATTGATTGTGAATTTGATATCTAAGAATTCATTGTTAAACCTAAAATCACAAAAATTTTCTCCTGTGGTTTCTTCTAACCATTTTATGGTTTTATATTTACATTTAGGCCTACAAACAATTTTGAGTTAATTCTTTTTGTATAACATGTGAGATATAGGTTGAGGTTCATTTCTTTGCATATGGATGTCCAATTTTCTGTCGATTTGTTGAGAAGATTACTATTTCTCTCAATTGCCTTTGTACTTTTGCAAAAATCTATTAAGTATCTGATAAGAGACTTGTATTTAGAATATTTAAAGAACTCTTACAAGTCAATTATAAAAAAGACAAATAACCCAATTAAAAATGGGGAAAAGATCTAAATAGAAATTTCTCCAAAGAAGATATACAAAATGGCCAAAGAGCACATGAAAAAATGCTCAACATCATTAGTCATCAGGGAAACACAAATTAAAACTACAATGAGATATCACATCACACCCCTAGGATGGCTGTAATAAAAAAACAGGCAATAACAAGTGTTGACGCAAATGTGGAGACACTGGAACTCTCATTCACTGTTGGTGGGAATTGAAAATTGTACAACCACCATGGGAAATACCCTTACAGTTCCTCAAGATGTCGAACAGAGTCATCAGAATGACCCAGCGATTCTCCTAGGTCTGCACCCAAGAGAACAGCAACAGATGTCCTCACAGAAACTTGCACTGAATGCTCGTAGCAGCGCTGTTCATAACAGTCAAAAACAACTCAAATGTCTACCAACTGATCAACTGATAAATCAAATATGGTATATCCATGTAACAGATAGAAAAGACTTGGCATCTCTGCCTCTATATCGTATTTGTCTCCTTTGATGCCTCAACCTTTGGACAAAAGGAAATAAAAAGGAAAAGGGCTCTGCTCAGCCTGCAACCCTGCATGCAGACTTGCTGATCATCAAATGGAATTTTGCTCATAGTTTGAGATTTCTGAAGATAGCTCCTTACCCGAAGCTTGCCTCCTCCGGGAGATGGGGAAATGTATATGAAAATGACAATTGTCTTGTCAGAGTTTTAGGAACATCGTGGCCAGACCTAGGTTGGTGAGCGTTCACTCACCAAGGCCACGGAGTGTCTCAGCTCTCCTCGGGCCCTCGTTGGCAGCCACACGTCTGCAGCCTTCAGTCACCCACTAACCTGCTCGCCTTCCTGCTCCCCCTTCCCCAGCATGAAAGAAGCTAAGCTTGCAACAACCCTGAGTGAAGACAGGGCTTTAGGACATTAGTCTGCCACCTTCTCAGCCTGCTGGCTTTCCGAATAAAGTCACTTTCTTTGTCCCAATACCTTGTCTCTTGACATATTGACATGTTATGTGGCAAGTGGCACAGCTTGGACTCGGGAACACCCACACAGTGGAGCATTATTCATGAGTAAGAAGGAACAATGTACTAATATATGTTTGAACCCGTGATGCTAAATGCACGAAGCCGGTTACAAAGGCTGCCTGTTGTGTGCTTCCATTTATATGGAATATCTAAAATAGGCAAATCTATAGGGATTTGTAGATTAATGGTTGCCTACAGCTTGGTGGGGGTCAGAGGACAGGATGATGGCTAATGTATACAGAGTTCCTTTTGGGGGTGATGAAAATGTTGATCATAGTGACAGTTGTACAATTTCATCAATATACCAAAAAAACATTCAGTTGTATGCTTTAAATGAGCGAATTGCATGGTGTGGAAATTATACCTCAGTAAGGCTTTTACCAAAATCAAAAATCATTGGGCCATATATTTATGTATCTACTTCTTATCTCTGTTCTGTTCCACGGATCCAAGCATCAGTCCTTTTACGACTACCACAATATTTTGATTACTGCAACTTCTTTTAGGTTTTGAAATCAGATAGTTGGCCCCCAGCTTTGTTGTTCTATGTCAAAGTTGGTTTTGGCTATTTTAGTTTCTTTTCCTCTCCATATAATACATTTTAAATCAGCTTATTAATAACTACAAAAAATCCTGCCCAGATTAAGATTGAGAGGCGTTCTGGATGGAATTGACATATTAACACTACTGACTCTTACAGTGAATATAGTATATTTCTCCATTTATTTAGTCCTTGGTTTCTTTCACCAGTGTTCTGTAGTTTTTACATACAGGTTATACACATATTTTGTTATATTAATGCACAAGTATTTATTTTGAGTAATTATAAATGGTGCTGTTTTAAAAATTTTAGTACCCAAAAGTTTATTACTAGTATGTAGAAATATGATTGAGTTTTCAATATTAACACTGTATCCTGTGGCCTTGTTAAATTTACTTGTCATTTCTAGAAGCTTTTTGTACAGTCTTTGGTATTTTCTACTTAATTATGTCATCTGCATATAGTGATAGTTTTACTTCCTGCTTCCCAATCTATATGCCCTTTATTTCTTTCTCTTGCCTTATTGCACTGGCTAGGACGTCCATTATGAGGTTGAATAGGAGTGCTGAGTGCCTATGTCCTTGCCTTTTCCTCATTCTTAAGGGGGAAAACATTCATTTTTGTACCATTAAGTGTGAGTTAGCTCTAGTTTTTTTTATAAATATCCTTTTTTTTTTTTAGTTAAGGAAATTGTATTCTAGTTTGCTGAGAGGATTTTGGTTTTGGGTTTGTTTTTTCTATCATGTCATGAATTGATTTTTGTCAAATACTTTTTCTCCATCTATTGATGTAATCTTATAACTTCTATTCTTTAGTCTTTAATGGTAAATTATAGTGCTCAGTTTTCCAATGTTGAAGCAGCCCTGAATTCCCTGGAAAAAACCCACTTGGTCATGATAAATAATTCTTTTTGTATATTGCTGGGATTTATTTGTTAATATTTTATTGATTTTTACATCTGTGTCCATGAGAGATCTTGGTCTATGGTTTTTTTCCCTTGTAATGATATTTTCTGGTTTTGATATTAGAGTAACACTGATCTCATGAAATGAGTTGGTGAGTTGGGAAGTGTCCTTCTATTTTCTTAGAGTAACTATGTCATCCTTAAATGTCTGGTAAAATTACCCAATAAAACCATATGGGCCTGTCCTCGAGCAAGGGAAACAAAAGCAAAAATGAACTCATGGACTACATCAAACTAAAAAGTTTCTGCACGGCAAAAGACACCATCAACAGAACAAAAAGGCATCCTACAGTATGGGAGAATATATCTGTAACTGACATATCTGACAAGGGGTTAACATCCAAAATATGTAAAGAACTTACACACCTCAACACCCAAAAAGCAAATAATTCGATTAAAAAATGGGCAGAAGATATGAAGAGACAGTTCTCCAAAGAAGAAATTCAGATGGCCAACAGACACATGAAAAGATGCTCCACATCACTAATCATCAGGGAAATGCAAATTAAAACCACAATGAGATATCACCTCACACCGGTTAGGATGGCCAGCATCGAAAAGACTAAGAACAACAAATGCTGGCTGGCGAGTATGCGGAGAAAGGGGAACTCTCCTACACTGCTGGTGGGAATGTAAGCTAGTTCAACCATTGTGGAAAGCAATATGGAGGTTCTTCAAAAAACTAAAAATAGAAATACCATTTGACCCAGGAATTCCACTCCTTGGAATTTACCCAAAGAATACAACTTCTCAGATTCAAAAAGACATATGCGCCCATATGTTTATTGCAGCACTTTTTACAATAGCCAAGATATGGAAGCAACCTAAGTGTCCATCAGTAGGTGAATGGATAAAGAACAGGTGGTACATATACACAATGAAATACTATTCAGCCATAAGAAAGAAACAAATCCTACCATTTGCAACAACATGGATGGAGCTGGAGGATATTATGCTCAGTGAAATAAGCCAGGCGGAGAAAGACAAGTGCCAAATGATTTCCCTCATTTGTGGAGTATAATGACGAAGCAAAACTGAAGGAACAAAATAGCAGCAGACTCGAATACTCCAAGAAGGAACTAGTGGTTACCAAAGGGGAGGGGTGTTGGGGGGCAGGTGGGGAGGGTGGGAGAAGGGGATTGTGGGGTATTATGTTTAGTACACATGATGTGGGGGTCACAGGGAAAACAGTGTAACACAGAGAAGGCAAATAGTGAATCTGTGGCATCTTACTACACTGACGGACAGTGACTGCATTGGGGTATGGGTGGGGACCTGATAATATGGGTAAATGTAGTAACCACATTGTTTTTTCATGTGAAACCTTCATAAGAGTGTATATCAATAATACCTTAATTAAAAAAAAACCCATATGGGCCTGGAATTTTCTTTGTTGGACATTTTAAACTTTCAGTTTATTTAATAAATATAAGACTTTTCAGATGATCTAATTATTTGTATGTGAGTTTAGTAGTTTGTAGATTTCGAAGACTTGGCCCATATCATCCATGTTGGAGGATTTATGAGACTAGAGTTGTTTATTTTATCCTGTCTGTCTTTGTAAGATTGCATGATACCCTGTCTTTCATTCTGCATATTGATAATATGTGTTTTCTCTCTCTTTTCTTGGTCAGTCTGGCTGCAAGTTTCTCTCTCTCCTCCTTACCGGTGATGGTCCAGCCACCAGGCCTTCCTTCTCTTCCTGCAAAACCAGAATGCTCCTCTGAGCTCAGCACTTGCTGGTGCCTCTGTTCCTGTCCTACAGAATCAGGGATCCTTGAGTCAGAAGTGCTTTAAGAGGCCTCTGGTTATGCTCTTTCCCGGGCGAATGACTCCGGCTGCCTCAGTATGGGTCTCAGCAGGTGCCAGGCTCACTTATGTCATTTTTCCTGCTCATGGCAACTATGATTGTCAAGGGCAGTAAGAGTTACTGCTTCCCAACAGTGGTCACACAGCTAGCTGGGGGAGAACCCTCATCTGTCACCCAGCGGCCACTCCCCTGGGCACCCCCCTCTGCCAAGTTCTGGCTTTTGCCTGGGTCTGTCCCCTGGAGCTCCAGGCTCACCCACATGCCCTTTCCTCTGTAACATTGTGCTCGGCAGTGCCAGCGCCAGAGCTAGACTGCCTGATCTGAGCCCAGTTCTGCCCCAGGCCATTAGCTGTGTGACCTTGCAGAAGTTACTGAGATGCTCTGTGCCTCAGTTTCCTCATCTACAAAACAGACCTGATGACAGTTTTTCCCTCTCAGGGGTGTTGTGGGGTTAATTTGGCATCATCATGGGCCCTGGTGAGATGATCCGTCGATGTTGGCTCTAGTTCTCATTCAGTCCAGCCATCAGCAAGTACACCTCCCTGGTCCCTGGCATGTCTCTGCTCTGGGCACTCTCAGCACCTCTGGCTGCCCTCACCTGATATGTGCCTTCCTTTCTAACCTCTTACCTTCAAGGTCATGTGCAGGTCCCACCAGGGCACATGCTTGTTTGTGATATGTTTCTCCCACTGTGGGTCCAGAACTGGCCTGGGACTCAGAGGCTGTGAGCAAGGTGTGCTGCTTGGGGAGGGGGTAGCCGGGGCAGCCTCCCAGGGGGTTTAGTCCTGAGTTCTCCAGACAGAGAAAGCCTGCAGAGGGGCAGGGAAAGCACTCCAGGAGAAGCAGGCCACTGGCATGCCTAAGCAGGGCATGGCGGAGCATGTGGGAGGCTCTGGAGAGCTGCTGCTTCTGCTGAGGGAGCAGAGGCCAAGCAGGGGGCCTGGAATGCCAGCTGTGGCTGAGTGGTGGCCCCAGAGGCATCCCTGGAACCTGTGCATGTCTTTATACATGACAAGGGCACCCTGCAAACACTACTGAGGGTCCTCAGATGGGAGATTATCTAGATTATGTGGAACACCCTAAAAGTCTTTACAAGCATCCTTTAAAGAGGGAGGCTGAGGGAGATTTGATCCCGAAGGTTGTGTGACAATATGAAGCTATGACAAGATGCTATGCTCAAGCTTTGAGGATGGAGGAAGGGGCCACCAGCTAAGGAATGCAAGGAACGCAGCTCTGGAAGCTGGAAAAAGCACTGAAATTAATTCAGCCGGAGCCTCTGGAGTGAGTGCGGCCCTGCTGACTGCCAGGGCCCCTGGGAACAGTGTTGGATTTCTGACATCCAGAATTATAAGAAAATTAACTTCGGTCATTTTAAGCCACCCGCTTTGGGATAACTCGTTACCGCAGCCACAGGAAACTCGTACAGCAGGTTAAAGAGATTTAAGCTTTCTCTCGGGGCCACAAACCCCAGTGAGGAGTCTGAGCTGGGGTGTGACACATTCAGGCAGCTTAGGGAAATCAGGACAGGATGCAGGCGGGTTCCGTTTGGTGGCTGAGTAGGTGCAGAGGGCGATGTATTCGGCAGGTGCATCTTGCACCCTATGCCCTCTCCCCAGGGTAGCAATCTCTGCCCCTACCAGCACCTACCAAAGCCACCTTTTCCTCCTTGCCCCATTTCTTGGGGGTGTCCTCCTAGTCCCCAACAGGCCCATTTTCTTCCATATGAGCTCCTAGCCATCCCTAAGAGCTCAGTGGGAACACCACCCCACCCCTGAAATAGGGCCCCGACAGCCCTTGTTGAGCGGTCCTCCTTGCCCAGAAGGGTCTCCTGCATTTGCATAGGACTGGCTGCCTGCCAGGGGCTGGCCTCAGTGCTTGGCATGAATCAGTAGGTTGACTCAAATGAAACTGCCAACATCCAATTATCTCACCTTGCGTGAATGGCAATTTAATATGATTCAGCCTAAATACTTCGGTTGATCCTTAAAATAATTGCATACGTTGGGTGCTACTTCCAAGCGACAAAGCTGAAAGTTATAAGGTTCGGCAATTCACGCAAAGTCACAAAACACATATATCGGTCTCCTGAAGCTGCTGGAACAAGTATCACAAACTGGGTGGTTTAGAACAAGAGAAAAGTCTTCTGCTGCAGTCTGGAGGCCGGAAGTCTGAGATCAGGGTGTCAGTGCCACTACTTCGGGGTGGCTGCAGGACACACACAGGAAGCCTCCAGCCCCGCACAGGACTGTTGCCCTAACTGCAGGGAAGGCACTTTGCAGATGCTCAGAAGGCAGGCGACACAGCCACTCAACCTTCGGCAGTGGTGGCAAAAAGGGCTAATGGTCCACCTCCCCGTGTCCCCATAGCACTGGCCTGATTGGTAGAGCCACTGGGGTCCAGGGGAGGATTGGCACTGCTGCCTGTGGCCTGAGAATGGTCAGCCGTGACAGCAGGCCCTCCGGACCAGGTGCTCATGCTGAGGAGCCCAGACACCTGGTGTGTGTCCACTGGGCGACCGCCGAACCCACTGCTTTACTAGTCGCAGCCTCCCTGGCCGTCTCCAATTGGTAGAGCCGTGCGGTGACAGTGAGGGTCCTGGGGATGTCCCCCACCCACACCCAGTGCCTTGATCTGCAGCTGCAGGGAGCTCAGCCTCCAGGCGGTATCTGGGCCTCAGGGACCGAGACACTCCAGCCTGGGGACTGCTGGAGAGGAAAGAGTGCCCTCCCTGCTAGCACAGACCTGGGGGGCTCACACCACCTTCTGTGGATGGAGTAACTCACGGGAATGAGGGAAGGAGGGAAGGGAAAGAAGAAAAGGTAGGCTTTGGAGCCAGCCTGGCTGGGCTCAGCTCTTAGCTCTGCTATTTCTTAGCTCTGTGACCTTGAGCAGGTTAACCAACCTCTCTGTGCTGCTGTTTCCTGGTCTCTCAAATGGGGGTGATACCACAGTTATGCACTTCCTAAGGTGGTGGGGAGCATAAAATGGGTCATGAAGGAGCAAGAGCTTAGCATTCTGCCCGGGGGATAATGAAAACTCCAGAAGTGTCAGCAGTCATCACTTCTCAGCCATTGCGGCCGGGAAAGCCCATGGCCACGTCCTGCAGACTCAGGCCCAAAGGGTATAAGAGCGTTTGATGAGGAGCTGGGGGACCATTCCCCAAGCACAATCACTGCACTATGGTGTCTGTTTTGGCAGCTCAGACCCAAATCTTTTTTTTCTTTTTTGCAAACTCAGGCTCATAACTTGTCCCACATAGCTGAAGTTCTCTGGTAAGTTCCGCTGTGGGTAGGTGTGTGTGCTGAGAGGCCTGGGCTTGCCCTTCCAGGGCCCTCAGGGCTGCCTGTTCCTTTGTGAGCTCAGACAGACAATCCGAGGATGGGGAGGATCCCCTCACTGAGCCAATCCTCAGGGCACCACCCAGACAGGAGGTCTGAGGTTCTCCATGTAACCTCTGATGCCCAAAGATCTCAGCAGGTGCTGTGTAAGCCTTGGAGAAGGCAAGCACCTTCCTGAGGTCACAAAGACAGCTCCACGCTCCAGGCCACCCCAGCAGCTGCCTCCGTGCCCAGCCCCCACCACAGAGGGGACCTCTGACTGGAGCAGCTCCCATGGCTGCAGAGGTGCTCATTCGTTCATTCATTCATTCACTCACTCATTCAGTGGACTCACCCCATAAGAGTCCCAGTAAGGGCTTCCAGACAGAATGGCCAGGTGCAGCCTTGTACTCAGGGGGCTTTTGGCGGAGTGAGAGATAGACAAGATCCCCAGGGTCTCCAGTGCCAGGGTCTGAGGCCCTTTCCCTCCTTTGTGCCCCTCTCAGACCCTCAGGGATTCCCTAGAAGGCTGTGGGGCACTTAACTGAGTCTGAACAACTTGAAGCTTCCCTGCAGGAGGTAGCATATAATCAAATATTGATGGCAAAGTAGGTGGCTTGGAACAGGCACCTTGAAGGAGCCCCTGCCAGGGCACCCAGCCAGTCAGCCAGTCCCATCCCACAGAGCCAAGGTTCGGGGAAGCAGGGCAGAAGCTGGTGGGGGGTGGCTGGAGAGGCCAGGCCCAGGAGCCCTAGACCACCCTGGGTGATGAGAAGCCCCCAAAGACAACTGACAGGTGGTGTTGAAATGATTACAGCCAACATTTGTTGACCTTGTGTTTCTTGCTAAGGGCTGCTCTCTGCCAATTCAATTTTCACTCAAAGCCCTATGGAGTAGAAGGAAAAGTAGGGCAGCCACTGTGGGAAACAGTCTGGCAGGTCCTCAAAAAGCTGAACAGATTTATCATATGATCCAGCCACCACACTTCCAGATATACATTCAAATCCACTTCTGGTTGTATACTCAAAAGAATTGGAGACGGGAATCAAACAGATATTTGTATATTCATGTCCATAGCAACACTAGTTACAATAGCCAAGAGGTGGAAACAACCCAGATGTCCACAGATGGATGAGTGGATAAACAAAATATATCTATCTGTACAATGGAATATTATTCGGCCTGAAAAAGGAAGGACATTTTGACGTGCGCCACAACATGAAAGAACCTTAAAGGCATTATCCTAAATGCAGTAAACCAGTCACAAAAGGACAAATGCTGTACAAATCCACATATATGAAATCCCTAGAGGAGACAAAATCATAGAGACGGAAAGTAGAATGGGATGGGGGAAGGGGACATGGGGAGTGAGTCTCAGTTTGGGGAGGTGAGAATGTTCTGGAGATGGATGGTGGTGGGGGGGGCGTGGCACGATAATATGGATGCTCTTAATGCTGCTGAACCATGCAGTTAAAAATTGGTTAAAATGGTAAATATTAGGTTACTTATAATCTACCACAGTAAAAAAAATTAATGGTGTTAAAAAGAAAACCGCAGAACCTAAATGGAGTCAGCAAACCAAGATAATACCCACCCTAACTGCAGTTTCAACCTCCTCAGGAATGTAACTTTTAACCAGCCAAACCGGAGTTTCCTGGAGGTAATTCCCTGAGGAACCCCTTCTGTTTAAGGGCAATCTCACCTAAACAATGCACTTTTTGCTAACAAATTCCTCTTCATGCCCTCTCTCACCTTTAGAAACTTTTCCTTCCCTGTAGCTCAGTGGAGCTCCCTCTGCTTGCTGGATGGGATGCTGCCCGACTCCTAAATCATTGAGTAAAGCCAATTAGTCCTTCACACTTACTTGGTTGAACTTTGTTTTTTTAATGATGGTTAAAATGGCAAACTTTATGTTGTGTATATTTTGCCATAAAAAAACTTAAGACATTTAAAAGTTTTTAAAAAGGAATAAAGTTCTGGTACATATTACCACATGGGTGGATCTTGAAAACATAATGTTGAGTGAATGAAGCCAGACAGAAAAGGACAAATCCGTGTGATTCTATGTACATGAAATATGCAAATAGGCAAGTTTATAGAGACAGAATTTAGATCAGAGGTTGTGGAGCTGGTTGAGGGGTCAATGAGGGGTTATTGCTTAACGGGGACAGAGTTTCTGTTTGGAGTGGCAACAAAGTTTTAGAAATAGAAAGCAGTGATGGTTACACACCATTGTGATTGTACTTAATGCCACTGAATTTGTACATTTAAAATAGTTAAAATGCAAATTAGATGTTATATATTTAAAAAATATTACCATTTTTTGATACTGATAAATTGATCAAATTTTAAATTACTAAGCTTTGAATTGATGACATCAAGTAATAAATTGATGTCATCAATTCAAAAAACTCAGTGGAGCCAAAATGACCTTTAGCCCATTTAACAGGTGAGGGAGGGGAGGCCCAGAAGGGAGGTGGAGGAGTCAGAGCCCAGAACCCCGCAGGGTGCACCTGTCCTGGGCAGAGAGGTCTCTGCGGGTTCTGGAAGGAGCATGGGCCTGGGCAGGCAGTGGGGTGGAGGGACGAAGTAAAAGGGCCTGTGTGCAGAAGCCTCATGCGATTGGGGCCCCAGGGGCTCAGGCTAGAGCAGGGTAGGAGGGGGGTGTGAAGGAACTTGGGTCTCAGGAAAGGGGCTAGTTTATGCTCAGGGAGTATGTCTGGGGAGCATCTACCCAGAGCAGGACCAAGTATCCACACTGTGTCCTTCATCTCATCAGATGGTCTGTTCTGAATCACAATAGCTCAGGGAGGGACAGTCTGGTGGAATAATAGAGAAGACCTTAAAGAGAGCTCAGAATTAAAAGAACAGGTGCTTAGCCCAGCGCTTTAACCAGGGACGAGATACTGCAGGAGGCAGCCAGTTTCCCTCTCTGTGAAGACAGCCCAGGGTTGCCTGCATCTGCTTCCTGGGGAGGCCCAAGGTTGGCACCATCCACCAAGAGGCCTCTGTCACGTCGGAAGAAAGGGTGATGAGCCCCTCAGAGCTCTGGGCCCAGGGAGCCCTTGGTAGGGGAGGGTGGGAGCAGTGAGGGGACCCCTGAGGCCCTGGGGATGCTCAGCTACTTCAGAGTCCAGCTCCCGGCAGCCTTGGGGACCCCGGTGACAAGCCTCCTCCCTGCAGGCTGGTGGACCCTCCCAGGCCCTGAAGAACTGACTCCTCCTCTTCCACCCACTGGCCTCCCTGCCCACCCTCAACCCAGGCCCTCAGCAGGAGTTAGCTGCCCCTGCCCACCCCAGCCCCCTCATTAGGGTGGGGACCCTCTGTGGGGAGGGGCGCACAACCTTCATCTCTGGAATTTTGTCAGGCCTGGTCCACAGCAGGCAGGCAGTCAACACTGAATGAATGGAATTGGATTAAAATGAAATATATTGCACAGAAATGAAATGAATTAAAGCTAATAGTAAATACACCAACTCCAAGGATATGCAATGAGTTGAAAGTTGGCCCCCCCAAGAAGAGGGTCCTTGTCCACACCCCTGGAGCCTAGGAATGTGACCTCCTTTGGGAAAAGGGTCTTTGCAGACATAATTACCTGGGTGGGCCCTAAATCCGATGACAATGACCTTATGAGAGACACTTGGAGGAGAGACAGAGAGACAGCAGAGACGGGAGTGAGGTGGCCCAGAGCCCAGGAACACCTGAAGCCGCCAGAAGCTGGGGGAGCCTCTGGGGGAGCATGGCCCTGCAAAATACCTTGATTTCAGACCTCTGGTCTCTGGACTGTGAGAGAATACATTTCTGTTGTTTTAAGCCCCCCGGTTTGTGGTCCTTTGTTACAGTGACCATAGGAAAACGAATACAGGCATGGTAGAAAGAATACGAGGTATCTGGATTCAAAGGACCCCAGCTCTCCCTCCTGCCGTCTGGCCAGATGCCTTAAGCCTGTAAGTCTCAGTTGCCCTATGTATTTATTAAATGAGACTCCTAATTAACTTAGTCATCCCATGAGCAAATTAATCTGGAACTTCTTGGTCAGCCATGACAAGTATGTTCAATGGGCCTTTATCATGGGCTGGCTCCGGGCTGGGCTCTGGGGATTCAGGGTGAAGAAGTGACTGCCCCTGAACTTCAGGAATTCACAGCTTGGAGGAGGAGATAGGATACCCAGTGAATCATGACCGTACAAGCAGGAGGGAGCTGGAATTGGGGGGTAGCATAAAAGATTGTGGGAGCAGAGGACGGAAGTTCCAGCTCACCTGGGGACAGTCCGAGAATGGTTCAGAGGAGATGGAAACTGATCTAGGCTTTGAAGGATGTGTAGGAGTTTGCTAGGAGGAGATGAAAAATAAATCAATTTTGGGCAGAGGGAAGAGCATCAACACAAGCAGAGGAATGAAAGTGCATGGCTTGTGGCTGGGGGAGGCAGGAGTCTGGGCAGACCGCACACTGAGTAGGGTGCCCCTAAATCCAGTATGTCTGGTGTCCTTGTAAGAGGAAAAACACCAAGACAGGCACAGAGGGGAAATGGCCACGTGACACACAGGCAGAGCTTGGAGTGATTCGGCCCCAGGCCCCAGGGCCACCAGGAGCTGGGAGAGGCCAGGAAGGACCCTGCCCTGAGCTCTCCAACAGAGCAAGGCCCTGCCCACACCCTGATCTCAGACCTCTGGATTCCAGGACTGTGAGAGAATGCATGTATGTTGTTTCATGCCAGTTGGTGGAAATTTGGTACAGCAGCCACGGGCTCGTGGCCAGGGCAGGGACAGCGGGTGGGATGGGCAGGCAGGCCAGGGACCAGGTTGCTGCCCAGAGGCCACTCAGCGCTGACTGACTTTGGGCTGGTTGTGCAACTGTCCTTTGCCTCTTTGGCAAATTGAGGACACTAGCGAGTCCACCACAGGCTTTCAGAGGGTCGAGGATATGGTGACCAAGTCACACCGACCTGACACATGGTAGACACCTGGAAAATGTCACTCCTCTTTCTCCTTTGCAGTTCTAAGCCTGGGTCATGGTGTCACACTGCTTGGGTTCAAATGCCAGCTCTGCACATTTGCAGCTCCATGACTCGGCAACCCCTCACCTCCCAGGCCTCTTTTCCTCCTTCGTAAAAGGCAGCTCTTATGAGATCAACAAGGCCTGGCACGCAAAGCCCTTCGGATGCTCTCTGGCTCACAGGAAGGGCTCAGCAGAAAACTGCTACTCAGCACCCTGAGAAGTACTCCTTGGTGGAGGATGATGGTCCTGTAAGGCCTCATCATTCAAAGCGTGGGACTTGACCCACCATCGGGCACAGCTGGGAGCCGTGAGAACTGCCCTGGGGCTGCAGAGTCAGATCCACACTTAAGCAGCTGGCAGGTCACTGTGCGCAGTCTGGAGGAGGGACTCTGCAGACATGGGGGCTTCCTGGTCCTTTGCCTCTAAGACTCATCCAGGAGCAGCTGAGGCCACCCTCTGGGGACGGGGACCCCCTGGTGATTCTCCTCACTTGGGAAATGCCTAGCAACCAGTCTTCCCTCCTGATGGGGATGGGGGTGGCTCCACCTGAGCAGATGGGGTGTTCTGGCAGGGGGAGTCCTGCTGGCTGATAGGCCTGTGATCTGGGGGGGAGGGTTACAGAGCTAAATGGGGGGACAGCTGGCAAATGCCCAGTACCCAGAATGAGTAACAAGTGATCACGATATAACTGCTGAATGAATGAATAAGAAACAAATGAATGAACAAACGACAGCGGCGCCCTGGAAAAGGCAGGAAGCCTCCGAAGATTCTTGCCGGAGTGTCTGCCCCTCTGGGCTGGAGCGCCTGTGCGGCCCAGACCCGCCCTTCATGACCCGGCCTGCCTCTCAGCCTCGGGACCGCGAATGCACAGGGCCCCTCACACACGTGGCTCGGCCCGCCTCTCTCCTCATTCTGCCCCGCACCCCCAAGCCAGCTCTCTCGGGGGCAGCAATGTGCCGCACACTCTGCCGTGTCTGCAGCACCATCTGTGACACCTTGTGAAGTGTGCCTGCTTGTCCTCTGCCTCTAAACGTATGCCCTCCACACCATCAGAGTCCTGGTCGTGTGGCTGGGATCTGCAGGTCTGGCTGCTTCAAACCTCTTGCATTTGGCTGTCATTCTCCCTCCTGGCAGACTCAGGCAGGCTTTGCTTTGTAACAACACACAGCCCCCCACGTAGGAGTCAGGGACCCTGAGGAATCCTCCCCTACGGCAGGCTTTTCCCTGGGCTTCCATTATAGCAGGCTGCCTTTTGAAAACCAGATTTAATTAGCAACAGCAGCAAGACTACTTACTGATTCTCATGAACCTCGTGGTGAATCTTTTATATGAGGAGTGTGAATATCTTTTATGTCTGTGTCTCCAGGAATGACCCTGTTTCTCAAACTGTTGGACCTCATGGGAGACTGTGTCCATTTCTGGAACTGCTTTTGGTATGGTGAGCCGGAACCTGGGCCCCAGGTCCCTGGAACCACCCTTTCCCCGCTGCCTGAACACTCAGTGCCAATACAGATGCTAGCCGACTGGGAGGTGAAGCCTTTCCCGGGACCCTCTGCCGCCACGTTCTGGGGCAGTTTCTCCAGCACATTTTTATCAGCTGCACAAACAAGGATGAGCAGCAACCAGGCACAGAGCCCAGGTGCTGGGTGTAACTGTGGGCAGGGTGCAGCCCCTGCTCTAGTGGGTGAGATGGGCACTTGGGTCCCTGACAGAGGGAGGTGCGTGGGGCGTGAAAGAGCACCTGGGCTGGTGTACCTGGAGGGCTCGTGTATGACCATCTCACATGTGCCTCGCCCAGCACCTGGACCGGGTGACAGGCTGGGGTTCTGTTCGGAGGCCTGAGGAAGTGTCCTGGCCGTTACCAGTGGCTCCAGGAAGGGCTGAGGTCTGAAAGTAGCTGGGCTGAGAGGGGAGCTTGTCTTTGTGCTGAGTTAGACTGTAGCCCAGCCTCCCGACTTTGTCTGTCCAGGTTGGAGGTCTGTTTGAAAAGCTGGGGTTCCCTAACTGCATTCTTTGGGGCACTTTCAGGAAATGCAAGGCAGCTGGTGGCGTGCTCCTCAGCCACAAACAGGCACGGCCTGGAGGAGGCTGGCCCCTTCACCTTCGGGGAAGTTCAGTCCCGGAGGCTTGCAGTGGCCAAGGCCGGCAAAACCAGGGAGGAGGGGACAGAGAAAAGGGTCCTGGCAGGGGTGACACTGGAACAGAGCCCGACATTGGCTCCCCACCACCTTGCAACAGCTTTTTAAGTAGGTAATTCCTTGTCCTAACCTTGCTTTGCTTGCAATAGCTGGAGAGGTTTGTTTTCCTGGCAGAGTTGCATAGGGCCTCACGTACAATATGCACACAGTGAGTACTGGGTCTCTCGCCTTCCCATCATTCGTAACTGGGTTGCTGTGATGTTAAGATGACCACCTCCTCCTTGGGCGCCCATCACACCCAGCTCGAATACCACCTCCTCTGGGAAGCCTTCTCAGACCACTCCAGCCCTTAGCGGCTGCTCCATTCTACCAACTTATGCACTTACGCATGCATGTGTTCATTCACTCAGTGAATGTCTACTGGGGGTCTACTCTGTGCCAGAAAAAGCATATATTCCACAGTACTTATCAGTCCCATCCTACTCAAATTGACGGCTGAATTTTACCTAAAAACAGCAAGGATTCAGAAATACTCCCTGTCTTGTGTTCTGGGAACACAGCTTACTGCAAAGCACCAGCCTCCCCCCGTGACTAGATGCTCCTCCCAGGCATCCCCTTGTTCACCTGTGACAAGGCTGGACACAAACCCGCCAGGTTCTCATTCCTTGCTCATAAAAGATCAGCTGAACTGTTTGTCCCCACTGACCAATCAGACACATTTACTGATTGGACTCGACCGAACTGCCATACAGCATCTCTCCTCCCACCAGCTCCTGAGCTGTGGCCGCTCACAGCCTAGGCAGCGTGCAGCCTTCCCTTTAGGGACACAAGAACACACGGCTGATGGCAGGAAGGGCATCCTCTGACTTTCAAGCCCATCTCTCCACCTGCTTCCGCGCAGCACACCCCACCCCGGGCTCTTCCCAGCCCGGGGAACCTCCCTGTGGCAGAGGCCTTTCTCCAAGCTGCCGGCGTGCCACCAATCTCATGGTTTGAGCTCCCCTAGACCATGATCCCTCGCTCTCCTCTGGCTAACAGGCCTTTCCAATGAAGTCTCTCCTTACCTAAGTCCAAACTTGTTCATTTTTTCATACGTGCTTCTCTCTTTTTAAAAACTGTGGCAAAAAAAAACTCACAAAACTTACCATCATAACCATTTTTAGGTGTTCAGCAGAGTAGTGTGGAGCACATTTCCATGGCTGTGCGACCATCACAGAACGTCTTCATCTCACAAAACCGCCACACTGCCCATTGAACAACAATGCCCAGGATATCCCCGCAGTCCCTGCAACCCCCGTGCTCTCCTCCAGGGACCTCGGGTACGGGAATCTGATGTTTGTCTTTTGTGATTTGTTTACTTAACATAATGTCTCCAGGTTCATCCGTGTCGTGCTGTGTGACGGATTTCCTTCCCTTTCCAGGTCGGATCGTACACTGTAAGTCTGCCCCACATTCCGTGTATCCGGCCATCCATCCACACAATCCATATACACCCGGGCTGCTTCCCGCCTTTTGGCCGTTGGGAACAGTGGTGCAGTGAATGTGGATGTGCCCGTGTCTCTTCAAGACCCTACTTTCAAGTCTTTTGGACCCAGAAGTGAGCTTGCTGAATCCATTTTTAATATTTTTAATTTTTGTGACCATTAACCTCTTAATTTTGATCTTTAAGTTTTTTTAAGAAGCTCCATGTGGCTTTCCCATTTTATATTCCCACCCACAGTACACATGGGCTCCAATTTCTTCACATTCTCACCAATATTTGTCACTTCGTTTCTTTTTATAATTGCCATTTGATTTTTTGATAGGAATACAAAACATTTATTTGTGTTTTTTGTTTTTTTTTTTGATGGTATGAGGCCATATTTGTTTTTCATTCGAGAAAAATCAGTAGCTGTTTTTGAGCGCTTCCTGTGCTCCAGCACCAGGGGGCGCACATGGAGCAGTGGGAGGGATGAGAGAGTGGAGTGAGGGCAGGAGGTGGCCACTTCCAGGATCTATGCCCTGCAGGTGCCCTGGGGCTGGGGTGCACCGGCGAGTCAGAAGGGCGGGTGAGTGAGTGAGTGAGAGTGTCAGGGGCTGTGAGGTGGTCCCCCAACACGTCCACCCTGGGATCGGCACAGCCTAGTGAGAGACAAACACTCAGAGACTAACTCCAAGACCTGCCAGACCAGAGAAGGAAAGCGTACAGGGTAGAAGAACCATGGTCTGGAGCCTGTACCAGACATGACAGCATTCTAGGACATCACTCCTGAAGGGGTTTTGAGAGTATTTCATCAGGGGCATCAAAGACCGACCCCCTTGGTGTAGCGGGTGTGGGTGGCAGTTTGCCTGGAGCAGGGGGTTGGGGAGGACCCTGAAGCCCACGTGAGCTCAGTGGCCGACAGACCAGCAAGGTCCGCCAGGAGTGCAGGTCTGGGAGGGCATGGAACGTGCTGGAAACCCCACCATTTCACAAAGGACGAAAGCGAAGCGCAGAGATTCCATGTGCTTTTCCCAAGGCTGCACCGCAGAAGCAGAGCACCGATTGCCGGAGGACCCTTCTCTCGGGCAACAGGGGAGACAGACCCCGAGCATAAACGTGGCTCCCGATGCTCTCCGTGCCCTGTTGCTGGCCTTGCTGGCCACATCTGCCAACACCCAGGATGGCCCCTGCTGCACGCGCCTGGGGAGCACGACTCCTGCCTGCTGGCACCCGGCTGGCCCCGGCCCTGTGGTCTGGCCTGCATCCACAGTCCATGGATTCCCATACCACTGCTTCTCTGGCGTGAAACCCAACACTCATCACTGAAAGAGGACTGTAAAATCTTAAAACCACAAAGCTAAAGGGAAACTTAGTTTCTAGTCTACTGTTTCCCAAAGTGATGATTTCATAGAAAAACATTTCAGTGGCTAAAAAATAAGCAATAAGAAAAATGCCAGGTAACATTTTTTAAGCACTGTCTGTGCCAGGCCATGCACAAAGAACCTGGGACCTGAGTCCTATCGACGTGGCCGACTTATCCAACAAGACGTGCTGAGGCACTGACAGATTCCTTCTTTGCTGTGGCTCCTGGGAGTCTTGTGGTTGAAGGTGAAGCTCATGGGTGTTAACTGTAAGGGCCGTATGTGTATTAATTTGCTGCCATAACATAATTAGGACTGCCGTAACCAAGTACCACAAACTGAGGGGCTTAAACCACGGAAACTTATTGTGAGTTTGGGAGGTCAGAAGTCTGCGGTCAAGGTGGCCACAGGGCTGTGCCCTGCTGAGGGCACCGTGGAGAGATCTCCCTCCTGGTGTCTGAGTTATTTGGTCTGTGGCAGCAGAACTCTGATCCTCACATGGTGTGGGCCTGTGTCCCAACCTCTTTTTATAAGGAAACAAGTCATATCAGAGTAGGACCCACCCTACTCCAATATGGCCTCAACTTCACTTGACTAATTAGATCTGAACGACTCTATTTGCCAAAAAGATCACAATTCTACCCATATCGGGAGTTAGGACTTCCACATGCGAATTTAGGTGGGTCATGCCCACCTTCACCTGCTGTGTCCCCATGTGCATTTCCTGGTTATGCATGGAGAGAGAGAGAGCTCTCTGGTGTCTCTTCTTATAAGGACGCTAATCCTATCAGATCAGGGCCTCTCCCTCCTGAATTCATTTAACTTTAATCACCTCATTAGGGGCCCCATCTCCAAATACAGCCGCACGGGGGGTCTGGGCCTCACCAAGTGCATTTGGGGACACACACACATGCAGTCTGTAACCACCCACAACAGGACACCTATGCAACACAACCCTAGTTTCAACTTACCACCTGCCTCTAGGTTCTCTTTTGTAGAAATTGAAAACTCAGTTGCTTTCTACAGTCTTCTGGGAGTGAGGCAGGTCTTGATCAATATTGAAATAATAAACTCCTGTGTTGTATATGAGCCAAATGGCAGGGAATGCAGTGACATGCCGCTGGTCATTCTCAGCAGCAGCTTCAGTCTGGAGGACAGCAGTTTTCACGCCATTCCCCTTGGAGTCCCCAGGGGTCTCGTGGAGCTCCCTCAGGGCCCAAGGCTGGTGGGGGATAGAGCAATGAGAGGCCTCGCCCACAGGGCTCCGTACCCCCTGCTCCATAGATGAGTTCCCACCTTACATGCTATGGACTAATGGTCCACGGCCCGGACTGAGGCCCAACCAGCATCAGTGGTTCAGCTGGCAGGAAGAAGCTCTGCCTCCTTTCCCAGGTGAAGCGTCCGGAGTCTACAGCCAAAGCCCCCGATCAGATCACCGGGTAATCTGAGAGTCTGAGAGACCAAAAGTAAAATGGCCAGTTCCTTCAGCAACTGGACCTGTCACTGGCCTCGCTGCTGTGCGCAGCCTCTTGGTTTGGGGCTCACAGGCAGGTTCATTAGCCGGGCCACTCGGCACACGGCTGGCGCCAAGCCCCGGGGTAGTTGGGCCAGCCACCTCTGCCGGGCCACCCAGTGGGATTCCTGGCTGCCTCTCCAGGCCATGGCCCCCAGCCCATCCTGCTTCTTGCTCTGTTATGGGCTGACTTGTGTTCCCCCCAAATTCATATACTGAAGTCCTAACTCCCTCAGAATGTGGCTGTACTTGGACACTGGCCTTTCAAGAGGCAATTAAGGTAAAATGAGGTCCTATGGGTGGGCCCTAATGCAATGGAACTGGTGTCCTTCTAAGAGAGATTAGGACCCCAACAAGTCTAGAGGGATGACCACGTGAGGACACAGCAAGAAGACAGCAGTCTACATGGTGAGGACACAGGCCTCCAACACCTTGATCCTGGACTTCTGACCCCCAGACTGTAAGAAAATGAATGTTGTTAAGCTGCCCAGTCTGGGGTGCTTTGTTAGGGTGGCCCTAGGAAACTAATATATTCTATGTTTGGAAATCTAAATTAATAGTAAACAAGAGAAAATTTTCTCCACATCTGGACAATCCTTTGCTTTCATAAGTCTGTTAAAAATAATTTTCAAAAAAGGGTAAAATCATCTTCTCATACAGATATGACAATAAACGTGTTAAAGACTTTATTTAACTCATTAATCTGGGAGGGAACTGGCCAGATGCTCTAACTGGTTCACAAGGGAACCCAAAGAACATTCTCAGGTCAGGAATGTTGAGCGAATATGCAACGGAGGCAGCCGAAGCTCCGGCGGACAGGACACAGCCGCGCGCCAGAGTCGGGGCCACTTTGCGTCCCACTGGTCCCAGGCCAGTCAGGTTTACACTGCCTCGCTTGGCACCTTAACTGTAAGGGGGACCTCCTGCTTCAACAGGCGTCTGGGACAGCGTCGGCGCTCAGCAGGATGACAAATAAGGGGCAAGTGACGCCTCTTCTTAGGACACATTCCTCAACTGTAGAGAGAGAATGTTGCTTCATTAAATAGGCCTCTTAGGGGCTGAGGGGTCAGGCGGGTGAACGCGCTTGGGGGTTCCACAGGGCGCTGCGGACTTGCCCAGCAGCCAGCCTCGGCTCTACGGACTTGGGGGGGCTCTAGCGCCATCTGGTGGCCGGAAGGAAACCTGATATTAAACGCCCGGGTAGTGTGCTTTCAAGGGCACCAACTATTTTGTGGAGCACCTGCCATCTGCCCAGAACTGTGCTTGGCCCTTCACAAACACCCTCAAGCTGAAGGGATGCGTGATGGAAACATGAGACAGGGACTCAGAGGAAGACGTTTATGACAGTTTACTACGTGAAGGGCAAAGGAGCGTGTATGGTGTGAACTGATTACAACTGTGGCTGCATTTATTAGTATCTGATTGCACAGGGAAACGTCTGGAAGGAAATAAGCCACGGTGGAAACAGAGTCCTACCTCACTGGGTGTTGAAAGTGAGATAATGCCCTGGAAGCATGGAGGCTGGGCGTGTGATGTTGGCAGCTAGAGTCACATTTACCAACAGCATCATCTCTGGGTGAAGAAATTATTTCCCCTTTTGACTTCTGTGTATTTTCTGATTTCCCTCTGCTGTCTATGTTACTTATCAAAAATGAGAAATTAAAGAGGAAATTTGTAAGAGCTCCCATGGAGAGGCAAGTAGGAGTTTCCTCAGTGTCATGGAAGCAATTTGTTCTCTCAAAACTTATCACCGGTCTGGCAGGCCCTGCATTCCCGCTGGGTCCGATCCCTGCTCTGGGCTCTGCCACCACGCCACCCGGGACCCGGGGACCCAGAGCGGCTGCCTCCTGGCTGGGTGGGGTTGGCCAAGCTCCCTGACCTCCCGCACTCTCTTTCCTCATCTGTTCCTGTAGACAGTTGCCAGATCCACCTCCTAGGCTGTCATGAAGCTTCAACAGGCCCACACTTGTAAAGCTTTTACCCTCAGGCCAGGCACACGATAAACATGAGGCATCTCGGCTGCTATCGCTTGGCAAGTCACTGCCTGTCTCAGAGCATCAATCCAAAGAGGGATTTACACTAGATCAGGATTTCATGGAGGTAGGAGGCTCAACTGTCAGTGCTGCCCAGGGGTTAACAGGATGGGGACTGAGAATGGCCCCTGGGCTAGTAGGGGGACCTGGACAAACCATGTGTTGCTGGAGTCATGGGGGCAAGAGCCATCTGACTGAACAGGCTTCCAGAGAGAAAAGAAAATTAGAGGGTCAGTTCAAGAGGTCCAATATTTTGACTCAAAGGTATTCTAGGAACATTCCTCGGACAACTGTTTGTTGAGCACCTACTAAGCGGCAGACACTGTTCTCGGCACTGAGGATAACAGCAGAAACAGGAGACAAAATTCCTAGGAGCCTATGTCCTGATGGGGAGACAACCAGAATCCATCACAGGTCAGGCAGTGGTGTGGGGGGAACAGAAGGGAGCGGGGGAAGTTGAAGTTTCAGATGGAGCGCCACCTACTGGCACAGACACGAGGTGGGGCACCACTGGCCGGCACAGGCACAGGGAGTCTGGTAGGTGCTGGGGAGCAAAGGGAGGCTCCTGCCTATTTGCTTCTGTGTTCTCATAGAAATAGGAAGCGAGATCCCGAGCAGAGGAGCGGGCAGGAAGGCACAAAGTGGGGAGGACTGTGAAGACTCAGGGACAGTCCAAGGCAGCACAGGGTCCCGACCAGGCGGGATGAGGCGGACCAGACGGGGTTGTCGCAGAAACCAGAGGACGGCAGTTTCTCGCCAGACTGCTCAGCCACGTGTGCAGGACAGACAGGTGGAGGTTGAGCAGGTCTGTCTGGCAAAGGAGCTTGGAGGGTGGGTTGTGGCACGATGGGACATGGGGGTTCGCCTGGGAGGTAGGTGCACAGGGACACGAGGACTGAGGGGAGTGAAAGATGAGTGGGTCATTGGGCTGTGGGTTCCTGTGAGGAGGGGCTAGGATCCCCGAGAGAGGAGCGGAACAGAGGAAGAAGAGAAAGACAAGGAGAGGTGACCACCCCGTGTGACCTCCACACGTCCAGTGTCTCCCAAGCACACGCAGGCCACGGTTCTCACCTCATTAGCCGTGTGTTTCTGCACTGGTTGCGGCACCCAGGCAGCCTCCATCTGGAAGCTGGGGGAGCCAGCCATGCAGACTGCAGTGCATGTGGATGGTGGTTGGGAAAACCAGGAAACGAACTTGAATTGGACTTCCAAGTCGACAGTCTACTTGGAAACCAAGTTATTTTTCCACGAAAATCCTCACCTCTCTGTTTCCATCATTGGTCGTATTACATTTCTGAGGTAGAGCTGGTCATGACAGCATTTGGCGGCTCAATCAAACGTACCAGTCCTTCATGTTTCCTAGGCAAGTAACTTCTGTTGTGACACAGGTAACTGCATTTTCACGTGCTTGGTCCCACTTTGATGTTCTGATGACAGCCCTGTGGACACAGCTCACTCTCTGAGGCCAGCACGAATGCTGGGAAGGAGAGAGGAGATGCACATTCACAGGCCCTGCCCAGCACCAGAACCCGGGCAGGTGTTTTCAAGTAGTGGCTGGGAACCTCTGAGTCTTGTATGAACACTGAAAGATATGGATCTCATACTGTAGAAAAGAAGACCTGAGAAGATCCTGAGAGGTGCAGCTAGCCAGTGATGGCAGCCCGGATTCGGGCTGTCCTGATGGCTTCTGAAGCCCACTGCCCCAGGATTGAACCTGGTCTTTATCTGTGCAGGGTGGGTCCTCGTTGACAGGTTTATGTCACTATGGTCTTTAGATTAATAAAAATCCAAGAGGAAACATACATTATATAGAAAGGCAAGTTTCATTTATTCAAATTAAATTATAGTGAGTTTCATATACAAATAAATCTTTGTAAATAAAAATACAAAATGCTACAAATTTCAATCAAGTAAAAATGCAAAAATAGCATTTGTATTATCTATTTTTTTCCCTCTTAACATAACCAAAATGTACAGCAACTGACCCCCAATCTGCTCTCTACCATGCTCGCTAAAGTCAGTGGGATGGCTTCTCAAGCCTCTGGCCTCTGGGGCACAGGCCTCTAGTCCTGCATCTGTTCCACGGTGAGCCAGCAGGCCTTTTCTCCCAGACCCTGAGCTCAGGGTGCTTCCAAGGACTGGCTGCCCTCAGGAGGGAAACGGACTGTTCTCGGGCTCGTCAGAAAGGGCCAGCCTGGGGAAGCAGCTCTCTCCTTAAGTGTGGCCACAGGCCTGCTGAGCTTAGACAACGCCTCTGGTGTGGAGGGCTGCTGGCACAGGGCGTCACTGGTCCAGCTCGTTTTCGTTCTGCAGTGTCTTCATCGCTAGCCCCCACAGAGTCATGCTGGAGAAAAACTGCCCTTCGGAGTTCCTGTATGCCGCAGCAGATGCCCGGCCGCCCAGGGGGTCGCTGCACTGATTGTCCAAAGTGGCCAGAGACGAGCGGATCATGGACATACTGTCGGCCTGAAGCGGCTCGTCACCAGCTGAGGTGTCCACGTCTGAGTAGGCGTATGCCTGATGCTGCCCTTGCTGGGGCTGGGGCTTCGCAAGTTTAGCAGGATCCAAACGAAGCTTCTCCTGGTCACTAGCTCCATGAGGCTGAATCATGGACCGGAACTTACAGTAGGAGCCGCCAGCGTGGCTGTCAAAGTCTGTCACTGACTCCCCCACTGCATGGACGGGGAATTTGACAGACACGGGCATCAGTGTCACAGACGCGTCTCGGGCAAGAGAATCTGAGCTCTGAGGCCTCTCCAGATCGGAGGTCTCGGCGGCCTGAACAAGCTCCACCAGGGCTCTGCAGTGCATCTCCTTGTGGCGCCGGAGCACGGCGGAGCGCGTGAAGCACTTGTTGCAGGTCCCACACGTGTATGGCTTCTCCCCAGTGTGAGAGCGCACATGCCTGCGCAGGTCCCCGGAACCTCCAAAGCACTTCCCTGTGCAAGAAAGGGAGCCTTTTAGAAGGGGGCACCTGGAAGGGTCTCCCCTCCCCACCCTCCCAAAACACCAAAGGACTCTCTTTGATGTGAGCCAAGCCTAACGCTAGTCACCTGCTTGCTCTGGCGATCCCTCCATTCTTCTCCAGCTGCAGGCCCCCCACCTGCAGCCTTCTGCTTTCGGGTGTCTCAGGGCGAGGCCTCTAGAGGCCTCGTCTTCCTGCACAGGACTGACTGGCTGGCCAAGCCAGGGCGCCTGCCCTGCTGCCGTGCGGGGAAACCTTGTCAATTTCATTTATATTTGCAGTAAACCTAATCCAGCCAGACAATAATTTAGAAACATCTTTTCTGAAGGATGTATTCAGCTTTTAACCTAGTTTTACACATACTTTTGGTTCGATTTTCTTTCTCTGTGAGTATGATAGAGGTGGGGGATCTGTTTCCATGATCAGAAGAGAAAAAGTCAGTAAACAACCTTGTAGAAGTCATAATATATTTATGAAGGACTGAGAACAGACCACACACTTTAGATGGCATTATGCTCACATCTCACTTATCCACATGCCCCTGTATTTCAATTCTCAGCTGTCCAGCCCTAGTCAAGCAAAAGTTTTTTTTTTTAAGTTTTTCAACAATTAAATTAGAAGTCAATGCCCATGCAGAAAGTTTTGGGCACTTTTCCCTCCACATAACAAATACTGAAACATACCACCATAACCTTCCTCTGTATTTTTACTTCTCCATGTGGCCCACCTTAGACTGTCACCTTCACATTTTTAAAGGTTTTAAAGTGAAAACATTTTTAAAGTTTGCTGCATTGTCTTTAGAGTATACATTTTATTCAGATACAACACTTTATGGATTAGAAGCTTCATCATTCTTCCTGTTTGTTTTGTACTTGGGCTACTTCCACCTGTTTGCTGCTGCACTTGGTGTTCAATTAACACCTTCCTTTTCATTGTTTCCTTAAGAAATCTTCAATAGTGGAACTACTGGGCAAAAGGGGACAGCCATTTGTGGGGTCCTTAATATGTACACAGCAGTCCCCCCTTATCTGTGGCTTCAGTTACCCGAGGCTAACGGCGGGCTGGAAGCAGGGGATCCTCCTCCTGCTGTGTCCTCAGGTCAGTGGCAGCCTAACGCCGGGTCCCAATGCCCGCATCATCACCTCCCTGCAGCTCATCACGGGGCATCTCACCATCTCACATCATCCCAGGAAGGGCGACTGCAGCCCAGGAAGATGTTTTGGGGGTGAGAGAGAGAGAGCCCATGTTCACGTAACCTTTATTACAGTATATGGTTTTAACTGCTCCATTTTATTATTAGTTATTATTATTAATCTCTTACTGTGCCTCATTTATAAATTACATTTAGCATAGGCATGTGTGTGTCTAGGGAGAAACCTAGCATACACGGATTCAGTACTATCCTCCGTCTCAGCCATACGCTGGGGGTCTTGGAGCATATCCCCTGCAGGAAAGGGGGGACGACTGCAAATTTTAGCCAGGCTCCACAAGTCCCTGCCACGGGGATACAGTGAAATGGCACCTGCCTCCCGTAGCTAGGCATGTTAGCAGCAGAGAGAGGAGGGTCACTCTGCACTGGTGGGGGCCTGCAGTCCCCAGAGAACAGAACATCAGTGTTCCAGGCTGGACAAGGGTCATCCTTGCAAGCAAGCAGCCTCGAGCCAGATTAAATACAGCATAAGAGGAATGCCTGGGGGGGGGCGGGGGGGGGGGTGATGAGACCAGAGCAGAGTAAGTTTCCTTGGAGTAAACTGCTAAGAACCAAGGCTAGAAGGAAAAGCCCAGCTGGAAGAAAATGCATGTCTGCATCTTGGACTGCTGGCTTTCCTCTCCTTCCCTGATGCACCCAACACCCATGGAAATGACATGTGCTCCGTGACAAGTGATCTCAAGAAACCCTCCCTTCTGACCGCATCTTGTGGTCCAGAGAAGGTCAATCAGTGGTTGCCTGGGGCTGGGGGATAGGAATGGGGAGTAATTGCTAATGGGGTGGCATTTCCTTCTGGGGAGATGAAAATGTTTTAAAATTAGACGGTATGAGCTTGTACAACTCTGCAAATGTACCAAAACCACTGTATCTTTCACTTTAAATGGGTTGGTTTATGGCATGGGCATTTTACCTTAAACTATTTTAAAAACTTGAACTTATCATGTGAGAATGTTCTTGCTCCCTTTCCCCCCTCAACCCGCAAGCTGTAGTGAGGCGAGCGGAGGGAGGGGGAGGAGGCTGGGAGTGAGAGGAGAGGTCCCATTTTGCGTCCCCCTCTTTGGGGGCCTCAGCCAGCAGCCAGTCCTAGCTGGGGAGGGGGAGGAAACGTTCAGCTTAAGTCCAGGTGACAGTTGTAACTGACATTTTAAATTGGTGATTTGCAAGCAGTCAGGATCATTCAGGATCTAAGGTGCTGCAGCCGTGTTTAGAGCCATCAGTGTAGTCAGGGAATTGCCTCAATTTGCATACTTTCAATGGGACATGAAAACAAAGTTGCCTTCTGGTCACATCCATGAAGTCCTTCCCTATTTTAGATCCAATTACAGTTAGAATCTAGAGCCACTCTGAATAGAGCCCCAACTCCAGGCTTCCCACAGCTGGACTCTGAGCATTCTCCCCATTTGTTCCAAGCAGGAAATCATAAAAATGGTTACTCACTATTCACCCAGAATTCAATTTGCACCGTCAAGTACTTGCTCACAGGCACATGTGTGCACACAGGTGCATCTGCACAGACACACCTGCCCCGAGTTCTTTGGAGGCTCCAACACTCTGACCACAGGTAACAGGTGACTCAGAGGCCCAATTCCCTCGTCTGTGCAATAATGTACCTTGAAACTGAGGACTGCTGGCTTTCCTCTCCTTCCCTGATGCACCCAACACCCATGGAAATGACATGTGCTCCGTGACAAGTGATCTCAAGAAGCCCTCCCTTCTGACCGCATCTTGTGCTCCAGATGCCCAGCATGACAGACAAAGCTGCAGGCCCAGGGCCTGCTCTTCAGGCCGCTGGGCTTCGGCACTGCTGCTGACACCACCCTCTCCCACACTTTCCCAACTGCCTACACCCCACCGGTCCAGACCAGAAGCACGAGCGCCCATGACTCTGTGTCAGTCATCTTTGTACCTGGAGCATCTTAGGACTGCTCTGGGCATCTTCCCTGTAGGCCCTCAGTAAATGTCTGACACATACACGTAGGTGCGAGTGTGGGAAAACCAGGGAGGTGGAGAATACAGGAGATGGTACAGAAACAGCATTGCTGCCATTTTACCTGGGAGCAAAGGGATGGCTCAGCTGAGACACCAGCACAGCCACCAAGGGGGAGGCCCTGGAGACCAGTGCCTTCCCACAGCGGGCGGACCAGGTGGCCTATGGGCTTGTGGAGGTCAGACACTTACCGCATGCAGAGCAGCTGTGGGGCCGCTCACCCGTGTGCCGAGCTCTGTGCTTCACCAGCTTCCTTTGCATATTAAAAGACTTCCCGCACTCGTCACAGGTAAAGACTTTATCAGCCGTGTGTGTCTTCTTGTGTTCCTTCAGATTACTGAAGTTACTAAACCCTAGAGAGACCACAGCAGGTGTTCAGCTGAAGGACTGAGGACATTTTCATGGTAATCTTCAAGAGAAAAAGGAAAACTCTCAGCTATACCTCGGCCACAGATGTCACACAAGTGTGGCTTTTCTCCTGAGTGAATAATAATGTGACGCTGGACATCACCAGAGGCTGCAAACCTGTAATGTAATTTGGAAATGCGATTAAGAGCTTTTCCACAATACTGCAAACTTTATAACTGCCAAGTTATTGAGGGAGGAGTTGAACTGCTCCTAAATTGCTTCAGAATGTAATCAGAAGTGGTCTGATTTCACCTGGAATATGCATTTAAAAAAATCTTTACTTTTCTCCTTTTTTAAAGGAAAGTAGAAAATGATGTTTTGTTTTCAAAACGTTTTTTCTTCCTAGTTTCATTAATGTTTTCTCTTCAGAGATGGTCACTGACTTGGCTCAGGGAGTTAATTCCAACCCAGGCTCCTAGATGTAAAAAGCTATGCTCTTTTCTTTCCATGACACTTGATAGAACAATACATTACACTTGGCGGACAAGGTTGCATATGTGACTTTAAATGCCTGCCTTACTTTTTAAGTGCAGTTCAGAAGGCTCACATTTAAAATATCACTCAAAATAAGACATTCAGGACCACAAATGAAGGGCCGCCATGGGAAACAGCAGGGGTTCTTGCTGCTAGGCACCTGGACTAAGCAGTGCATGACACCTGGGCACTGAACTTGGCCTCGGTGTTTAGGTAGCTATGGCATAAAGGGAGCCAGGCTGGGCTAGGTAGCTTTTCTTTGTTTTCCACCATCTGCAGAGACAAGTTTTCCTGGAACTCAACCAAGCATTGCTTCTTCAGTGAATGGATAATGAGTGAATGAATGAAATGCTATGTGTCCTGGCTGATGCCCATTGATCTAGCATGGCCATGGCATGAATGTATGGACCCCTGACAAATGACCCAGGGAGCAGGGTCCACACTGCAGGCCTACGTGCCCACAGGAGCGGCGATCTCCTCAGGCTGCATTCCATCTCCAGAATCAGACTCTCTGATGCAAAGTCAGTCTCACTGCCCAGTCAAATCCCTCTACCCCTCTGGCTGCTGATCTTTCAGGCCTCACAGATCCAGCTGGAGGCACTTCCTACCACCCTCTCCTCTGAAGTCCTGGCATTCAGACTGCAAGTCTCATTTCCATGACTAGAAAGTCACCTCCATGGGGGCACTCATCTATTTTAATAGACATTTTTGGACCGAATGCAAGTTTTAGCATCAAATAATTTTATTTCATGTAAAATCCTATTTTTCAAGACTTGTGTCCTACATTTTCTTTCAACGAACATCTCCTTTTGTTACTCTCATGGGAGCCACAAGAAAAGCCAGAAGGGTTGGGCTTTACCTGTGTTGCTTAGTGACCGTGACCCACAGTGGCTCCAAGATACTGATCTGCAAAGACATGCAGACTACACATGGAGAGCAAGCCCAGCACTGACCTCTTTCCACAGATTTCGCAGATGTATGGTTTTTCACCAGAGTGCCGGCGTAAGTGAGTCTGCAAGTTACCTGCCTGCAAAAATGAAAAGAAAAAGCATGCCAATAATGAAAAGGATTTTTTTTTAAGTTCCATAAATTCAAAAGGAAAATTGACAGGTTTAGCCAGATTCTAGCCCAGCTTACAGATGACACATACATACGACTCAAAAGAAGTTGTGTGCGAGGACATGGAGGACTGGCACGACTGTGCCTAGGGAGTGGCCCCCGCCCAGCATTCTGCTCAACATAAGCGCATCTCAATTCTCAAAAGTGCCCGTTGTGAGCCGCTGGTTCTTCCTATCACAGGTGTGCACTATGCTTCCCTCTTACACAGGCCTGACTCACAGTGGAGGCTGCTCTGGCGGTTGCTAAGCTTGTATTCAAACAGACTGTGGTGTTTTAGTTCATGTATTTTGAAACTTGCATCATCTATAGGCAAGCATCATTTAAAAAAACAAAAAGCAGCCCTTGTATTTGGTTACTGCAGTATTCACTGTTTCTTTAAATACCATGCTTTTACTCCTCAAGAGGGGAAGACACTGCCAAATAGCATAGTTGTTCCACCTGACAGCTGTCTTTTTCACCTTTGTGCAAAATGCGAATCAGGAGATTCACAGTAGTCATACAGATGCAAGGCCTTTCATGTTCTCATTTTCTGAAACTAGCAGGGCTTTATAAAGAATAATTTAGTTAACTAAAGATCACAAAATACATTTCTATGTGATCAATAGAATATCAATATTAAATTGCCTAAAGTACCATAAAATTAACACTGCAAATACCTGAGATATTTAAAAAGTTATTCAGTAACGTTTCAAATTAGGACTTGGAAACAAAATCTGCCATTGCTGTAATTTAATTGTCCCAATCTATCATTTCCCCAACTTTACTTTTTATAGTGTTCTGTCACAAGAGCACTGAAATGAATGAATATACCCATGGATAGTAATGTGCAGGCATTATGTACAAAATAAGCCTAAAAAGGAGAATGATCAGTAATATCCAATTAACAAATTTGGGTTTATAAATCGGCAAATCGGATTTTAAATAGAATGCAAACACAGTTCATGGTTATGGGTTGGAAAATAGGACTGAAGTACACTTGTGAGTGGAAACTTACAAGTAGAAAAAATATGCTGGTGAATTTTGTATTATATAAACGGAAGGTTCTTTATGTCCAATCGATTCTAGGGACTCAGTGAATTAGATACTACCTTTCAGAACATGATAAATATGGTTTAGAAAAAAATTCAGTTTATTTTATGTAACTAAGGAGAAAGAAGACTGGCAAACCATTGGGAAATATCCAGGTTTTAACAGAATGACCATCAATACCAAGAGTAAAACCAATGTCAATAGCAATGTTCGTTTATTCCGAGGGCCTCTGCACGCACTACCAAGTGCCCTTAGGAACTGGTGTTCCCATCTCCGCCTTCTGGGTGAGAAACTGAGATTTAAATAAAGCAGCTACTCCTGTTACGTGGTTGGGCCAGAAATTAGGACTTGTTTGAACCTAAATTCTCATCGTGTGTGAGGGGAAAACCTGAAAGTATGCATGTTTCTGGGAATAAACTGCCTTGTGTTGAATATCCAGTATGCTGACATCACTGATTCAGGAAGCAGCTCACTGGAGTTCAGATAATGCACCAATGATTGTTTTAGGCCAGTTAGTTCCAAATTTCACAAAAGTTCATCAATTATAATAAATAGCACCATCTGCTCACCTGCTGAACTAGACCCACTTGTTTCAAGTTATTTTGAAAATTATATATTATGACTGAAATGCATTCTCTGAGTCAATTCCTAGCAATGATGCATCTTTCCTTTTAAAATAAACTGTAACAATTACTTGTTTTCGAATCAAGTATAATGGAATGGTTTTTCACTCAGTATAATAAACAATGGTAAAGAAAAACACTTTAAAGTGTCTCTTTAGCTATTTAATATTGGAAATGTATAATGACAATCTTCCCCCAGAGAAAGGAGCACATAAATAGTATAAAAGCAGATTAAATAATGAAAGATTCAGGCAAAAAAAGTCCAATAAAGCATCAGTAATTTATAAATTACACAGCAAACTGGGGCCCTGATTATTTGACCTTTAGTCAAGTACCTATTTTTGGTAAACTTTGATACACTACAATAGTCATTAAATGCTAAGTACACAGGCCACCTCTTAGAAATTATATGTAGTTGGATATATGAAAACTCTAGCAAGTGGTAGTTATCCTAATAGCAACCAGTTATTACGAGGTTTGTAGGAAAGAAGCACTGGGCTAAGCAGCTGCAAACAGCATTGCGCCCAGTCCTCAAGCTTCCTTGGGAAGCAGCGGCACTCGCCGTGTACAGAACATACGCAGTTGCTGGGGAACAGCAGCTGGCCTCCTACAGTCGGCATCAAATGCCCAACCAGGTTTGCCGGCTTCCGCTGCGCTGTGCTGTTCAGCTTTGCTAGAGATTAAGCCCTGAAGGAAGACCTACTCTTTCTAAGCAAATTACCATTTTAAATGACGGTGGACTTGTCAGAAATTCGAACAGAAAAACTGCTGCAGGAAAGAACGTTTGATTTTTTTAAGGAATGAACTCCTTCCAAATGCATTTGAACATCAGAATTTAAACCTGCACAAATCAAGTGTGTGCCCTCAGAATACTCTCTAATAGCAGCTGACTGTTTGGGTCTGCATTATCACCATGGGGGGATGGACCCGTGGCCTCCAGCAGCAGGCCACATCAGTGGCCTGAGAGCCACACCTGTAAGCAGCCTCTGCACAACCGCACCTGGACCCAGGTGCCGTGTCCCTCCAGGCAGTGCAGTAGAGAGGACACATCCTCTTACCCGCCACCTTTCTGCACCAGTGACTCAGTGTTTCCAAGTCTGCCTCCGGAGAGATGAAACAACTCTTCCTCTCCCCGAGGGCAGTCAATGACATCAAACTGTCCTTGTCCTAGTTCTCATGTGGCAGGTGTTCTGGACCTGTCACTTTTCGTCTCTGGATGCCCCAGACAGTCCAGGCTCTCCACACAGGAGACACGTCCCTCAAATGGAGGCTCACTCATTCTCTGCATCACGGTGTGACGCTTATGTCCAGAGACCCGGGCATAAACAGTTTTCAGAATTGTACTGATAGGTTTACATTCTGCTGTTACAATCTAGGATTATAGCTTTCAAAGCTGATGTGTCACACTGCTGACTCATTATTACAGTTGTGGTTAACTTTTTTTTAAAGACTAACCCTACTAAATACTAAACTGAGTGAACAGCATAAAAGATTCATTCTTATTGGTAAATCTGTTTCCTAATTTTTGAATCTTCCAGAAGGGAAAATATTTACAAAGTCACTTGTACCAAAGCAAATGCTCAGCAGCATTCCAATTCATCACAGCCACGAATGTTTAAATCCAGTTCATTATGAGATGTGAATGTTTGGCTTAAGGTAAAGGTCGGGTTAGCGGCATTACGAAGTGTCCCTGTATGAATAACACGACTGCTCTCTTGACCTAGAGACTTGCCGGAGACGTCCAGGCTTATCTCAAGGGCTTGCCTAAGCACTCTCCCGATACATGTTCTGTCCTCACCCCCAACCACCACCCCCCCCAGTAGAAATGACTGCCCTTTTTGCCCATACTGTCCCTTCTATATATTTCTGTCACAGCGCTTCTGACATTTTGTTGTACTGTATTGTTTATGCATCTGTTTCTTCCTCAACAGTCTCCTCTGAGCCTTACCCATCTCTGCCCCCCAGCACATGGCAGGGCTCCTTGGACACTAAGGCTTGCAGCAAACACTCGGAGAATAGTTTTTTAAGAAAGTCCTTGTTGACAAAAATTTCATCATGTTACTATGAAGTAAAACACCAATATATAGCTGAAAACCATAACTATATGTAGTAATTCTACATTCATAAAATTCAGACAGAAATACAGACACCGACATGGAAGGGGATCTCTTTTGCCAAACAGGGCTGCCCTTGGTGGGACTCGAGAAGGAAAGTGCAGGGCGAGGACTGAGGCAGTGTCCCCAGCCTAGCTGCACATCAAAACTGCAGCATTAAAAAAGTACCAACATGCAAGCCCACCCAAACCACTGGAATCCGAACGTCTGAGGATGGGGTTGGCATCAGTGCCAGAAGGCTGAGGGCAGACCCAGGATGCCTGAGTGTCAGGTTTACTTTATCCTGTTGGCAGTGAAGAGTCATAGAAGAGTTCCAAACAAGGACAAAATTTAAACTGCCATCACAGCTTAAATGTGTAAAGGACTTCTGTGTCCATTTTTTCACTTAAATCTTCCTAATATTCCCATGAGGTAGTAGTGTCCCTATTTTAAGAATTAGAATGAGGTCCAAAGAAGTTGTCATTGCTAATAAATGCTCATTAATGCCAGGTCTTGGGCTTTCCTGCTATACAGAAGCAGGTCAAGATTAAAATGGTGGTGGTGGTGGGGAGGGAGAGTGGCCTTAGAAAGACAGGTGTGCGAGAGCAGAGAGGCCTGAAGAGACGAGAGACAGGAGATGGTCACGGGCCAGGCCAAGTTTCCTGAGCTCTGCCAGGCTGGAGTCCACGTACTTCATCGGGGCGGGGGTGGGGGGGTGGGGTGGCACTCTGCTGGGGCAGCAACCTAACTTCCTGGTTTTAAAGATTAGGAAACTGAAGGCCTCAAGGTTAGAGAGCTTGCCCGAGGCCACAGAGTAAATCAGAGGCAGGACTGAGATCCAGGCTGTCCTGCTCTAGAGCTTAAGCTCTGAAGCCCCTGGCTAGGCTGGTATGAAGAAGAGAGGGCCTCAACCAGAATGACAAAGGATGCTATGAGGACTTGGTGAAGGTCATGAAGATTGCAGGTCCGGGTGCGCTGCAAAAGGACGGAGGGGAAGCTGGAAGGGCTGGCTCCGCGGGAAAAGCAGCAAAAGGTGGCGCTGTTCTTGCTGTCTGCTGCCCCGCAGGGCCTATCAGCCAACTCTGACCAGACTAGAGGCCTCTACTCCTCCAGCAAGGCCCCACTCCAAAGTCCTTTTCACAAACAGCATCTGCACACACACGCTGTGAGTGAAAAACGTTCGTGTGGTGACTCCTCCCTCTGCACGACTGTGTGCTTACACCCACGCACAGCTTCTGTCCCATTTACCTCTGTGATGCCAGTGCCCAGACCCAGGAGGACGAAATTCTTTCTATTGCAGAAGGGAACTAGGTTCCTACAGCCTATACTCAAAATTTTCTCTGGAATATGAAATCTCTACGTTTCTTTACATCTAGGGCCAGATCAGCACATGGCCCGGGGCAAAGTACAGCCATGGTGGCTGAATGGGAGAATTAAGACATGTCCAAACGATCACACAGGTCAACTCAAAGGTACTAAGAGCACGGAATGAAAACTGGTCTGAGGGTATGCTTCCTATGGCTTCCTGGGGGATTTGCTCAGGATCCGTCCACACCTACAAAAATGGCATTTTCCCTCAGTGAACTAGAATTGTGCTTCCTGATTTGGTCTGAAGTCTTTTAAGAAATGGTATCATCAGAGGATTCCTCACAAGTCTAAAAGAATGTCTCATTTGTCATAAAAATAAACACTGGGTTTCACGTTTCCAAATTATTAACAGTAAATAAGAGTATTCCCACCTGAGAGAAGTGTTTCCCACAAATGTTACATTCAAAAGGTTTCTCACCTAAAACAAAACAAAAATAACAACTTGTAAAATCCTTAATAACAGTTACACAATAGCTTTGTTTAAAGTGTTTAAGCATCTCCTGGGTCCTGCCTTTCAAAACAGAACATGACATTCCTTGTTGTAAGAGTATGAAAATGGGAGTCACTACACCCTTATAATTATTTCTCACCCTTACATGACAGGCAGAGATGATAAAAGTGAAATCTGTATTTACTTTCCTCTAAAAATTAAATTGCTCTCCAAATATAAACCTGTGTTGAAATGAACTTATTTGTTTGCATTCAAAACACACCTAGGTTTTGGGCATGGTCTTTCCTTCAGTTGAAAATCAAATATGAGTTTTCTGCTGAGCAGCATGAACCATGTTCACCTGCCCTTCAGCCGGACTCCTCCACTTTACCACCCAGTTCTAAGAGAACCAGGGAGACTCATTCACACCTCACGAGGCATGAACATGGGAGAGCCCCGCACAGAGTGGGACCTCCGCCAAGTGTGGTAGGGAGGAAGCCCTCTCCACGGTCCATCAGCCTTGGCTGACACATGCTAATGGGGAAAACAAGACTCCAATATGGGATGTGTGCTCCCCTATCCCCTCTTCTTCCTTAGATTTTAGTAACTCTGATGACTACACTTTGGTACAGAATAGATGCAGAACATGTACTCTACTACAGAGGAACCATATAAGTTCTGAACAAAGGCCTTCCTTAGATTTTAGTAACTCTGATGACTACACTTTGGTACAGAATAGATGCAGAACATGTACTCTACTACAGAGGAACCATATAAGTTCTGAACAAAGGCCCCAGAAAACAATGTATTAAAAGTACATCAAGGTACCACCTTTAACCTATATAAATGGAGTTTAGAGACCAAGAACCTTCCATTTCTCCCATTCCTCTCATATCAAATGGTTTCATGAAGATCCTCTTTAAAGTGGAATTTTTCCCTTCTTACTGTATTGCCAGGGCTTGCTAGCTTTCTGGGTTTGTACCAGGATCTTTCCCTGAAACTGTTTCATGGTTTCTTCAAGGATGAGAGGGAGCTTTTAACCATGAGTAACTATAATCATATTAATTCTGTATTTGGGGGCTACATTTGTGTCTGGAATTATAGGGATATTAGGTAATGTTAAATTAAAGTCTCTGCTACAAGACATGAATTCGAGAGAAGAGGTCACTGGTACTGAGACTCCCAGTGCTCAAGGTGGAGAACCCTGCTCCCAGGGTTCTCAACCTTTTTGTTCTCAGGACCCCTTCACACTCCTAATAACTGAGGACCCTCAAGAGCTCTTGTTTATGTGGGCTGTATCTCTTGGTTTTGTCTGTATTAGAAATGAAAACTGAGTGATTTTTTCAAACACATGACAAGACACTGGCCTCATCACACGTCCTCAGCCTTTAGCTGAGCGCACTGTGCACTCGTGGAAGGAGAAGGAAGAGGCAGGTAACAGCATCCACTATGATGGAAATGGTTTGGGCCGTAACTTGAGCACTGTTGCCCTTCTCCACAGTGTATTTATGTTCCAGTAAACATCTTTGCCATATGACTGTATGGCTATGTCACCATTCAAAGATGTTCTCCCAGAACGAATAATTTTTGTTTCCTTTAAAACTAAACAGGTATGTTTCTCAAATAAAAATTATAGTGATGTTTAGGCTCTAGGAAATTTAAGCAAACAGAATGACCTACATTGTTTTTTCAAGGCAAAACTGGGTTAATAACACTGCCTTCATAGAGGGTAATTTTGAACTACTACATTCAAACACATTAACACTTATAAAGGGCTTTCATAAGCAGTAAGTCTCTCAGCAATACAGTGAGGTGATAAACACCTCGAGCAGCCTGGAAACCCCACAGTGCAAGTGGAAAGTCCATCAGGAACCGCAATCACATGAGCACCTGACAAGCAGCTGTTTTGGGAAGCATCCTGCAACATATTGCTTCTTATGCCCATAAAACAACTGTCATAATTTAGACTATGTATTAAGAGTCATCATGTTTAATTATAGGAAGGAAAGCAATACATACATACTGCATGTAACAGTTAAAACAATGTTAGGAAAAAATACTTTTGGCAAGGGGAGGAGGTATGAATTAAGGTAATAAAACTGAAAATTCAATGTTCAAAATGGAACATTTTTCATTGGGAAATATCAAATGGTTAAAGCTGATCCTTGTAAAACAGTTTACCTCCGGCCTCCCAAACCACAATTTAAAAAACCTGATATTCAAATTACTTTCCAGAAAACTTTTAGAATTACTTAAACTATTTTCGTTAACTAACCTACATTACACTTCCAAAATGCACTTAATCCAATCCAAGAGACAACTAAATACAGCTTATCTGTTTTAGAATGTATTTGAAACTTTCAGTTCATCAACTTAATATACTATACTTCTTTAGAGATGGAAAGTTTATCATATAAAAGCATCACTAAAATGTGCCATCTCATTAAACTGGTTCTATGAAAGCATCTACAGAACTTTAGGATTACTCTTTCAGAGGCATCACCAAAAATATAAAAGAAGTAGCTAACACTTCTTGGTTTTGGGGGTAAACAGCAATGACGTCCTTCAAGCAACAGCAAAACTTCTTACAAAAACGGGAGCAGGCAGTGGCGGATGGGCACCTGCGTTACTTCCTTCCCTTTGGCCTGCGGGCCCTGAATCAGTGTACCTGTATGAGACCGTCTGTGAAGCTCCAGATTGCTCGGGTGCTTAAAAGGCTTTCCGCACAATTCGCACGCGTACTGCCTCTGTGCCTGAAGTGTCTGGGACTGGTCTTCCAGCGCCGCGGGGTCTTCAGGCCTCTCCATTTCATTAATGCAATTAAAATTCTCAGAACTGACGAGTTCTTCACCTTCTTTTTCTTCAGCACTTCGGCTGCTAGCTTTCTCTATAGTACTTTCACTAGCAGATTCTTTCCTCTTTGTTCTTCCATCATCAGACGTGGGTTCAGATACTGGCTCTGCAGATTTCTGTGACTTTAGGAAATTCAGCTTCTTAAGGTGAATAGCCTTTTTGAGCCTCATCTGTTTGTCAGATTGCTGGCATGTGTTGTCTGACTCAGGGCCTGCGGCAGATTCACTCAATGGCTGGGCCAGGAAGGTGGAAGGCAAGTGCTCAGAGGACTCCAGGACACATTCGGAATGACTGACAGCACATGGCTGGCTTTCTACGGCACTGAGGTCTGCAGGTGTGCTGAAAGTGAAAGGCTGCTCGATGACTCTCTCATGACTGGGACAAGCAGCCTGTTTATAGTACTGCTTACTGTAAAAGTTTCTGAGTTTGTAATAATAATTTGGCTGTTTGCAAGGCAGTTCCGTGTAGCTGCCATCCAAAGAATCGGGGGCTTGTTTTGATGTTTCACATGAAGACTGATGAAGATCAACTGACAGTGAAGCATGAGAACGCGATTCATCCAAAACTTTACTATGCTGGACATCGGCTGAACACTCTTGTAGCAAATGCGGAGGGTAGTTCTCACTCATGACACAATTAGCATCAGGAGTCAAGGCGCTTTGCAGGGAGAATGTACTGTTACAAGGCATGCCAGGTGGCTGTTCTACAGTGGCTGATTTTAGAAATGTGTGACACAGATTGAGAACATTCTGAACTTGCAAACACTGTGCTATGTCCAGCATTACTTGTATATTGTCCTGGGTAAGATCTAGATGAGACGTGTACATGAAGTCGAGGATCTGACCAATGCCGCTTACATTTTTAATATCCAAGTGAAAAACATCATTTTTCTGGCCTGAAGAATTTTGAAAGAGGCTCCTGATAAAAGAAAGGATATCTGTTTATAGTGTTAACAATTCACATTCCGGTAACTTTTTCTTATAGTAGTATTCATGTTAGTATTCAAAATTACTATCCTTTTATAAATGCCAAGATTTTAAAATTAAGTATGTTTTAATTCTTTAAAAAATTTGGCAAGCCATCCAATAAAGTAATTCAAATGAATTAAATTGGTGTGTTGGGTACCCAATCTTCTGAATAGACCTCAAAGTAAAATTTTGAAATATACTCTCATTTCTCTCTTTTGCAAAATGTAACTAGCCGTATGTATTATTAATTGCACACAGAGTATAGAAAACTAAAGGACACACATTTTTCAATATTTCATATTTAGTCTGACAATTATATTTCAGGCCATAAAACACATACAAAAATATTTCTATATCTAAGTGCCTTAAAAACAGCTAAATATAAAAATAGCTTTAATAAATCAACCCTCAATATAAAATCATTTTAATTTTTTAATTGTGGCAAAATATACATAATATTTACCATTTGAACCATTTTTAAGTGGCTAAAAATTTTACACTTAAATATGGTTGAAAGGTAAATTCAGTGGCATTCTCACTGTTGAGCAACCATCACCACTATCCATCTCCAGAACCTTCTCATTATCCCAAACAGAAACTCTGTCCCCGTTAAACCCTAATTCCCATTACCCTCTGCCCCTCAGCTCCTGGTAACCACCATTCTACTTTCTATGAATCTGACTACTGTAGGGACTTGATACACATTCATTTTGAATCAGTGATTTATCTGACTGTTAGGGTTTTTTTTTTCAGTAACCCAATGGTCCATAAGCTAGCAGTGAGAAAAGCTCTATGAGTTCATGAAGGAAAAATGCACCATAAAGCCCAAGCACTTTATTATGGATACAACTCAAAAGCACAGGTGAACCAATTTGTTCTGTATATAAACTACCAAGCTGAGTTGGGTAAATTGTCTTGCAAGTCTGTTGAAGACATTTTATCAAATGCAACCACCTATTTCCCCAAAACAGCCTTCAATTCTCTTCTTACCCAAGGAAAGTACAAATGAGAAGGGGAGAGGGAAACTCAAAGCAGCCAATGTATCACAACATCTAACCCCAACTGTCCTAGGAAGATAGAAGAAGAAGCAGACAATAGCAAAGCCTGAGTCTGGGACCACTCTGCTTAGGGACAAAAAGTGCTGCCTACCTTGGAGAGCTGATCCGTTACCATTTGTACCCAGAGCATACACACAGCTGAGGTTTAACTCGTTGGTTAGGGATTATCAAGAAAAGGTTAAAGCATGTTCCATATATTGTTTATTAGAACAGTAAAATTGTATTTTAGGAAAAAAGTACCAAAAAAAGTTTTAGTGCTTAAAGAGAGGTAAATCTCAGCTAATCAGAAAATGTATGTAGAATACTTAAGTCTAACAGTGTTAAAACAAATGAAATACTACTGCTTGATATTATTTAAAAGTAAATCTTTCATATAAGCAAAAATGATTATGGGGAGTAAGTTGAGTTCAAACCTGCTTTCTCAGAATATTCAAATGAGAAACAAAAACAAACAAACAAAAACAACAACAACAGTATGTAGGACGTTTTCCCCTCTCTAAATTCTTATCACAGCAAAGTTCTCACCAGGAATTCTGTTCCTCAGTATCTTTTTATCCTGAGAGGATAAGAAAATATATATACAAAGTTGACATAAATTAGGATTACTAAAATCAAAGACAAAGTACCAAAATACTTTTTTTTTTTTGAGGTACCTCTCATAGTTTTTATTTGGGAATGAAGTTTCTTTACTTTGGTCTGGGAACTGACAGTGCGTTTTCTTTTTTTTAATATTTATAGTTTATTTTGGTATCATTAATCAACAATTACATGTGCAATATTATGGTGATTAAACTACCCCCTTCATCAGGTCCCCCCCACCAACCCCATTACAGTCGCTGTCCCAAAATACTTTTGATGAGCCCAAATATATTTTGGTTATAAGGCTCTTTTCCCCTCAGGTCACTCTAAATATAAAAGCAGAAAACCCACAATGTGCTACAAAAGATAAGGACAGTGAAATCCAAGGACAAAATACAATTTAGTCAAAATATTTCCATGCTAGACGAGCGTTTTCTCTGTACATTTAGAACAGGGTCTAAAATACGTACCTAAAATATTGACTGAACGCTGCTAGCACATTCTTATGTGCCTTAAAGCAGACTCCTTTCACCACCAGCATACAGTCACAAAGCAGACCCTGAATACGCTGCTCGTGCAGTTGCTGGAGGAGATGGCAGCTGTGAGTAGCAACTGGGTCCATGCTCCACCATTCAAGACCTATTACAAAGAATGTGGACAAGAGAGTGATTCTCAATGACATGACCATAAATGGCACCATAATCACAGACTGATCTGTGCTGCACTGTCATGGTTCCCCATCCCAGTCACAGTTAAAACAAACAACAACAAAACAAAAACTTTGTCTTAAGCCTCGAGACCAGTGCTGTCCAATAGAGCTATCTGCTAGGATGGAAATGCTCTACCCCTGCCCTGTTCTACACGGTAGCTGGTAGCCACATGTGGCCACTGAGTGCCTGAAATGTGGCTAGAAGGATCAAGGAACTAAACCTCTGGTTTAATTTATATTTAAGCAGCTGCCATATTTAACAGTGAAATTCTAGAATATGGGCCATGATAATACTATATGCATTTCCTTCGCTTCTACTTAGGAATATTTCAATGAAAAAATATACATACATGAACACTCATAAGGTTAGAAAAAAGGCAACTGGGTAAGATCAAGTCAGTATTTACTGAGCACTCATACATGGGACACTGTATTAGAAGTTGAGGAAACTTAGGAGCTTCTTTGGGGAGGTAAGGTCCAAGTCAGTGATAAAAGAGGCACCACAAAGCAGCACAGCCATTCACTCATTCCTCATGCCTCTCTAGTAAGGCACTACATTAGCAGAGCCCTGAAGGGAGGAAGAGAAGTCACACAGGTGCCTGGGGCAGAAATACCAGCAGGAGGACTGCAAGGTCAGTGCCTGCTGATCTTAAGAGCCTGCTGAAGCCCAAGTGGCAGGACATGACATGGGGGGAGCGGGAAGTGGCAGGACACGACATGGGGTAGGGAACAGGGAGAAGGCCAGAGTGGGTACCAGGTTCCAGGGCTAGGACAATGAGCAAAGCATGCCAAGCCCCACCCTCATGATGCTTGAATTCTAGTGAGGGAAAGACATATACATAGGTACCCAAAACACAACTGAACAGAATGTAGTACTTAGAGCTAGATAGGAATACACAGACGGGTAATGGATGGACTCTGACATTCAGCTCAGCCGCCTAGTAAGATGTGATCAATGGACAAGGAATAGTGGGGAGAAATGAAGACAGAATGGGACAAGATACAGCGGTTAAAATGCCAGTTCGGTACACTAAAAACCTAAAAAGCCATTCTCTGCTTCATCCTCAGTGCATAAGCATCACTGAAAAGAGTCATGAAACTGCAAAGCCAAACTGCAGCTTTTAACACAGCCCCAACTTCAACCATATTATTATTACCTTATCTCCTAATACTCCCAGTGTGGCGGCTGAAATGAGCTACTTGCGGCTCCCCCAACAAGCTGTGTTCTTGGCCAGTTTTGGAGCCCTAGCCCACTACTCATCAGTTCATAACCTCAGACAAATGACCTTCCCACGTCCTATTTCCTCATTCTGCCTCACAGGTTACTGAGGTAGTTGTGAGAACCCAGGCAAACATTTAGAAGTGCAACTGGTATGTATGAATTTTCAACAACTGTTATCCACAAGGAAGGCCTGGAGTGCCTGTTAAAAATGCAGATCCTGGATTCTGTCCCAGAGTTTGGTTTCTGTGCAGAGCTGGGGCATAGGCATCTCCATTTTACGAGCTGGGTGGCTCTGAGGCAGGTAGACTGCAGTCCTCTGCCTTGCTTTCCCCCAAAAGCCTTTGGTTCCAATACTTCCTGTCCTGGGAATACTTTATTTACATCCAACTCTCCACCTTCCAGATAGCTCCCATTCCCCTCTCAGGGCTCAGCTGAACTGTCGCCAACTCCTTGAAGCCTTTCCTGCCATTCTGAACATGTTCTTTTTTCCCCACTGTTCTCTCTCCAAGTCTGACTTTGGGGTCCCTCCTCTGCGATCTTACAGCACCCTGTACACACTTCCATATGATAACATCACTACAGTTCATCATTTGTGTGCCCAAGTGTGCTGTGAGCTCTGTGGGCACCATCTTAGCCTCTCTGTCTGGCATGCGCAGATATTCAACAACTACAATTTATGCTAGCTAACCTCTGCTGCTAATCACTGATGGTTAGTAATGATTTTATTTGTCTTTTTGACTCCGTCTACCTTCCCCACAACAGCTCTTCTCATTATTTCCATTCTCTTCAGGCCACAATGTCTGTCTCCCTAATCCTTAAGAACGACAGTGACCCTGACTTAACTCGGGAGGCTGAGACCCTGGATAACCTGCTAGGACCCACTCTCAATTCCTAATGTCCCACTCAGCCCTCCCTCAATTTCTCTGGCTTCACAGCATTAGTGTGCCTTCTTTCCAAAGCCAACTTCCTTTTGCCCATCCCCGTCCCCACTGTCCTCCGCTCCAGGACTTTGCTTCAGCACTTCTCCCTGATTCGCCCTGTCCTCCAGGAGCTCACCCATCCCTACAAACACACCAAGATCGCCCATGATGAGCAAAAGCAAACAACGGGATCCTCCCCTGGATGCATCTCTTCATCACGCGCCTCTTTCTTACACTTTTCAAAATAGCAGCCTATGCATCCCACTACTTGCTTATGGCTCCTTCCTCCCCTTTTCCCCTTGTTACCATTCCTGCTGTGCTCAAACAGAAGTGCCCACAGCAGCCTTCCCTCAGTCCCACCCTCCCACTCCCCTGCAGCTTGTGGTAGTGACGTCTGCCCACCTGCACTTTGAAATGCCTCCTTCCCCAGAGCGCTCCTGGATCTCACTATACCCCTGATCCATTCCATCTCTGTGCTGCACTTCTTCCTCTACAGGCCCCCAAACATGGATGTCCCTTAAGATTTTGACACCTGAGTCCTCTTCCTCCCTTGACAATCACATCTACTCTTGGCCTTCATCTGTCCTAAGCAAACAACTCCTAAATTTCATACCACCCATTCCAAATGTCCAGCTTTCTGCTAAACATCTCCAATTCTATGATCCCTCAACTTAGAATCTCCAAAACTCATTCTCCATCACCTCACCCCCAGCTCTATACCTTATTTCCTTATGAAAAGCTTAGTTTGTATTATGTAGAGTTTGGGTATTAGGATGGCCTCCTGGTTTGAGATCAGGATGGGACTCAGAGAAAATGGACTAAAGGTGATGTCATCTATAAAGGGCAACCCCGAAGCACTGGAGGGGGGTGGGGTGGGGATGAATTACACTTCCCGAAACAACACAGAAAGGGCCGTGTTACGGCTGGTGGTGGGGCACTGTTCCCAGTGATGAGTCCTCAATGGTACTGAAAAGCCAATGATTGAGTAAATCATCTACCTACCCATGCCCCATCGGTTGCTTGAAAAGAAATGGATTTTTGGCTTATTATCATTAGCTATCATTTACTGACTACTTATTATGGGCCAGGCACTGTGCTAAGCATATTCTATCCATTAACTCAAATAATGCTACATACACAAACCCTATTATCACCATTTTACAAGTGAGGAAATTTAGAAATGGAGAATTTAAGTAACTAGCCCAAGATCATAAAACTGTTATGTTCCAAAGCCAGGATTTAAATCCTGGTTCAAACCCTGGAGCCCATGCTGTTATGCTATGCTATCTCCCAAGAGAAAAAGGACAATAAAAAACACAACACAAAACCTTCTTCCATAGCCTAAATGTGAAAATGACACAAATATTCTGAATCTATTTTAGACATTTTCTAGCTATACAGAAATGAATGCAGTTATGAACCACTCCACAACTTACCTGGACTATAAAAATTATAACTATTCTATATCACTTAGTATAATTCTCTAATTGCCTTCTGATGTCAATCCTGTACCTCCCCAATAAAATTATAAAAACCTCCAGAAAAAGAACTTGCCTCTTATATGTCTTACATGTCCTATGAACAACTATAAGTATTAATGCACCATGTACTTAATAATAGTAGTAATAAACAACAGATGTATTTATTTATAAAATGTTTCCTATATGCCAGGCACTACTCTAAGCTCTTTACACAGATTAACTCATTTAATTTAGATACTACTCTTGTCCTCATCTTATAGATGAGGACAGTGAAGCATTTAGAGAATTAAAGACAGCCACAACTTCTTTGACACTCCTCCCATGGGATGTGGTTCTAGGTCCCCCCTTCTTGAATCTGAGCAGCCTCTGCTTTAATCAACAGAACAGGCAAAAGGGTGTAAAGCTGCATTCACTTCTGGGCCCAGGCCCTAAAAACTGATGGCTTCTACCTTCTGGAATGCCTGAGTTGGCTGTAAGATGCCCAACTGGAGAGAACGGAACACACAGAGCAGGAGAAGGACTCAGATGAGTCCAGCCTTCCAGCCATCCCTTCCCAGGTACCAAATATGGGAGCAAAGCCACCCTGAATTTTCCAGCCCCAGCCCCACCTCCAGCTGAACACCACACCCTGTTGACACCTTGTGGAGCTGAAGAACTGCCCAGTGGAGGCCTTCTGAATTCCTGACCCACAAAAAAGTTCTTAAGTCACTAAGTTTTGGTGTAGTGTGTCACATAGCAATAGATAACCTGACCAGGTACAGGGAGGACAGATATAGCTAATAAGTAACAGATAATCAAGAAGCAGAGTTGGGATTTAAACCCAGGGACTCTGACTCAAAAGCCTACATGCTTAACCACTACTCCGAGTTACATGCACCAGATCAAAGGCTTTCCTTGGATCACATCAGTTGCCTCTTGTCATAAGCCTATGCCTTCCAGTCCAGACCACAGATAAGCACCACAGTGAAGCACAGCATGCGTGAGGACGAATGTGTGCAACACGAGGTGTTACGGTGTGACTTAAGGAGGGCTTTCTCCATCTTTGTAGTTAATTCGCTTTGTGACAAGGAATATAAATCTGTGGTGAAGACGTGGACAACATCTGTCTTATTGGTCAGTTTATCTCTGGACTTAGCTGAGTGCCTTGGACACAGGAGGTGCTCAATACATCATTTCTGGATGGATAGAGACTCTGGGTTTCAGTTTTTTCATCTGTAAAAATGGAGGAGTCCCCTGTGGGTTAGATAATCTCTAAGGTGTCTTCCTGTTTAAATGTTTCAAATCTATACCAAGAATGTGATGGTGGAAAGATGGACTGAATGGCATCAAAAGGAGTGGAAATATGGGAAAAGACAAAAAGAAAAACACAAGAAAAAGTGTAGACAGATACGAATGAAGCAGTGCTTCTAAAGGAACAAGTGTCAGAATGGAATTTTATCCTTTAGAGACAGATCCTACAGCAAAGGCCCTTCTGTTCTGTGGGGCAATTTACCAACTGGTTAACCACCAATTCTGTTCAGTGGGGCCATTAATAGATTACTTCTCCAAGGGTGCACAGTTCACGCATCTCAGCACTTAGCCTGCCTCAGAGTGGTCCTATCTTCTTCTTTGGCTATGGGGTTTTTCAAATAGCTTACCAACACCTCACCTCAAACCCAATGGTAAAAGCACTGGCTTCAAACAAACAAGCCTGATTCTTGTCTTAGCTCCATACTTACTCTGATGCTATGCAGGCCAACTGAGTTAAACTGATGTTGTGCGCCTAATATGTACAAGACATTATCATGAGGATGGAATGCTGATAAAATTGAATGAGACCTGTTCCCTGCCCTCCACAGGCTGTGTGTCAGTTTTCAAATCGTTCACTTAATTTTATAGAGTGTCCACTATAAGCCAGACCCCGAGAATATGATGGGGAACAATTTGGATAGTCCTACATGCCTTCACGAGTGTCAGTCTAGTGGGAGGAAGAAGCATAGCGCTGTATACTGGAGCTATTAAATGGGGGATGCATAATTAAGCTTCTGGATGAAGAGACATGGATGCTGAAAGTTAGTTTTGCCAAAGAGTGAAGAGCATTCACGTTTTCAGAGGAAACAAATGAAAAAAACTTCAGAAGAATGAAGTGCACAAATGTGCCCTGCCCACAACAGTTCCTCCAGCACCTGCTTTTAAACCTCTTGGCCATTCTGGTAAATTCCTTCTTTTATGGGCTGAATTGTGCGCCCCCAAAATTCGGTGCTGAAGCTCTAAGGCCCCAGGCTGCGGTTTTGTTATGGTGGCCCTGGCAAACGAATACATCTTCTATTCCAGGCCCAACTGCTCACCTCCAGAGTGAACCCCCCCTTATCACCCACCACCCCAGCTTTCTCACAACATTATGTTCATACGCCGTCAAGCTTTCATTCACTCAATCAACAAACCACTATCTGCCGGACCTGTCTTAAGGGCTGAGAAGAACAGCTAAACACTAAGTGAAAGGCACTCTCCTCAGTGCTTTCCCTTCACTGGCTCACTAAGTCCTACAAGGCCCGGACGAAGAACAGGCGGTTACGCCGGTTGCACGAGTGTGGCCTAGAGGTCACGCGGAGCGAGTCCGGCTGGGCTGGGCTGCGGGGTCCGAAGCCCCACGCCCCAACGGTGACGGAGGGAAGCAGGGCCGAGGGCCGGGGCGGGAGGGCTGGCCGGTCCCTAGCGCGCTACTGGAGGGTCAGGAGGACGGAGCAGGAGGCCGGTAGGCGCCAGCGGGGCTTCCAGGCCGAGGAGCCGCACGAGAACGAAGGCCCGCTCCGGCACCGGGTCTTTGTGCTGAGCCAGAGCTCGGCGCGGTCACTGGGTAACCCAAGAGGGACCCGCCGGCTCCCCAGGGCCCTCGTGGACCCCGGACCTGGGCATCGGCGGCGGATCCATGCCCTGCCGGGCCCTGGGGCGACCGGCCGCCTCTCCCACCGTGCTGGTCCCGAACACCCTCGCGAGATCGGCCTCCCGGCCCAGTGGTCACCTTACCCTCGGAGGCCGCTTCCTGCCTCGCAGCCACCTCTTCACTTGCCACCGCCGCCGCTCTCCTCGGCACCCGCCGCGGTCCGCTGCCGCGGAACCATCCTGACAACGCCCCTACACCCGGCCGGACCCGCTCTCCAGCTTCCGGCGTGGTCACTTCCGCCGCGGTGGCCGCACTGCGCAGGCGCACGGGGTGGCTCCGAGGCGAATTCTGCGCGGGGAAGCTTTGGAGGTAGGTGGCGGTTACACCCGAGGAGCAGCGGTGTTTCCACGTGCTCCCCGCGGCCGGTTGAAACCGTTGGCGGGCGCTCACTGAGAGGTGAGGGGCTGTGGTCCAGAGGTCCAGCCTAGAGGACTGGCGCTCAGCGAATGAGGAGGGTGGGAGGTGAACGATGCCTGTATTTCCACCGTTAGTCCCTCGCACGTAGGAGGAGGAGATCCATTCAGATCTGATTCGTGCCCTGCGGAAGTGGAAGCAGGCCTGGACTTAGGATGACCAGTTCTTGCCGGTTTTAAAACGGAAAGGTCTGTCCTGGCACCGCTGGACTGGGCTTCAGGCTTGCCGCTTTTGTCTTCTCGGAGTCGGGGGGAGCCCGGTCCCTAAGGAGGAGGCCTTAGGACATCATGGTTGAGAGCACGGACTTAGGGCCAGAATAACTTGGTGTGAATTGACGTTTGCCACTCATTGGATGTGTGACCTGCAAGTGAATGAACCTCTTTGTTCCTCAGTTATGTGGTCTGTAAAAAGGGAATAAACGTAGAGCCCAACTCAGGACTATTGTGGGGATTACATTAGCACAAATGTGTTAACCACCTATGACAGGGCTGGGCACATGGTAGGTGCTCAGGAAAGGTCAGGATTTTTCTGAGGCGGCACGGACCTCTGAGGAGCCAGGTAGGGGGGGGTGGTGTATTTGCAGGGCTGACTTTCCTGCAGAGAGGGCTCACTTGGGACTTATACAGCGACCCAGTCCCCTTGTGCCTATCATAGTGCCTGACACATGGCAGATTTCTACACAGTTGTTACACCAGTGAAGGGATGCTGTTCAAAATGATGCTGGTGATGTGGTGGGTGGGGAGGGCCAGAGACATGGCCCAACTTCTCCCAGCCTCCCATCTGTTAAGTAAAGATAGGTGTACCTACCTCCTAGGGTTTTTGCAAAGAGCCAAAGAGAGGTCCTGTGGGAATGTGCATTAAGACTGTCATCACCCCCGCATTCAGAAGTTGAGGCAGGACTGTGGACCGTGTGTACTCATCTGTCCTTCCCTGGTACCATGCACTTGGTTTTTTGGAATTCTACCCCTGGAAGGGGCTTTGGGCTGGTCTAGTTGGCCTGATCCCTTGTGTCACAAATGGGAGAACTTGAAGTTCAGAGGGGATGGTGACTTGTTGGGGACTGTGCTGAGGTTGCAGCCTGGCCCCTCAGGTGGGCTGTTTTGGTGGTGGTGCTGGTGGTGATGGGGTTTAGGTCTGTGTATACATGTGTGTGAGAGAATGTTTTAAGGATAGTGAGTGTAATTTTTGTGAAAAAACAAACAGTATAAAAATGTAGAGAGAGGAAGTTACAAAGTCACTCTAGATCCCAACCCCAGAACTAAACTGAGGTAATGTTACCAGGATCAGGTTGGTAGAGTAGACGTCCATGGTCTGGGGAGCCAGAGAAGACTGGGGTGAGTTTATGAAGCTAAATGAGTGGATTGAGGGTCAAATTTAAAGAGGCATGGTTTTAGGAAGGGACTGGGTATAATAGCATTGATGTACAAATTAATAGGTCACGGGGACTTTATTTCTGCCATTGGGTAAGGATGAATTTTCACATCTGGTATCCTATTTAACTTTCCAAACAAGGCTGTAAAATAGATATTAGGCCTATTTTATAGATAAACAGATTCTGTAAAGTTAGGGTACCTTGAAGTTGCTTTGTTTTGAATTGGCAGATGCAGGCTTCAGTTCATATCTCCCAGCCCTGATTGCAGGCCCTGCTCAACAGAATGTGGCCACCACCTTGATAAGAGGAGCCTGAGGTACCCCAAGTCCCTCATGAGTTCCCAGCCCCCTGCTGATGCTGTCTGCTGCCCCCCAACTCAGTATCACAGACTAAAAGAAGCTCACACAGAGGACCTGGTCTACCTTGGGGGGTGCCTGGCTGTATATGGATCCAGTGCACACTTGGTATTCAGTAAATGTCTGCTTAATTGCATGACAGTGGCTTACCTGGGGACAAGAAGCTGAGTATGCCCACAACTAGTCCATGAATGTTGCTTTCTGCTTGCCTTTCTCTTTTCACATGCCCACATCTCTGGAAGGAACAGCACACAGAATCTATGTGACTGTATTGGGACCCAGCCTTGGGCACAGAGAATGGGGAAGCCAGGGAAGGGAAAGGGACTCTTATTTAGGTTCAAACCTATAAAGAACGCCATCTTTTTACAACTGGGGCCAGACACTGAGATATATGACATCTGAGCCTAGTAAACAGGGTGTCCTAAAATCCTAATGCAGCATTTTTTCAGCTTTCTGAATTTCCAGAGTATAAATGTTAAAAATTTTACCAAGGACATCATTTGAAAGTTTAATGATATTTAAGTTTCTTTCACGTTTATTTAGTCTTGTGAAATTTTAACAAGTTTAATGGTTTGTTTTAGGCCATACTTGCTATCTTCAGTAGGATGGAATTTTTAAACCATGTCTTTGTAAGCTTACAGTATTTACACTTCTGAAATTGTTAAGCCTGCACTAAGACATGGGACATGCTGTCTGCTGTGCAGTTAGGATAGCTTGCTGCTTTTTGCAGCCCACCTGCTGCACACTCAGGCAAGTGTTTACCTCATCAAGGATAGGTGTCTCCCCCCAGGGGGCTAGGTGAGGTATGAGACCTAGTCAAGGTGACTCTTGCCTGGTGCTGGGGTGTCCTTAAGGCTCTGAATAAGGGAGGGGTAAGCTACTTAAAAGACCTTATCTCATTAGCAAGCAGGTGGCCATACTGTCCCCATTTCAGATCAAGTGCAAATAATGTAATGGTGACTCTAAAAATCCTGAAGAAGGCACTGAGAGACTGAGTTGTAACTTACTGTGCAAGTTACCCCTTCTGCCTTAAAAAAAAACTATGAAATTCCTAAATGTGAACAATTTGCCATAAAGGCAGGATGAGAAAGGTTGAAGAGGTAGTTTCCAATGGACATGTGACCAAATTCTGAATCTCTCTGGACCTGATGTTTACATTGTATGTGGCTAATCCCCAGAGGATAACCTGTTTTGCACAGATACTCTGAGCATAGTTTTGGTTGACATCACTGGCTTCTTTCAGTTGCTGTTTTGTTTCCAGCCATCCTTCCCTGGCTTTTAACTCCTGACCTTCCCTGACAGATCTGTCTCCCAGTTGGATCTCAAAGCGTGCTCAAACCTTTTCCCCTCCCCTCTCCCCATGAATGAAAAACAGAATAGGCCTCTTCAGCAAAGCTCTAGGCTGGAACTTAAGTTGAGGGGGTAGTTTTCACTGTTGAATCTCATAATGAAAGTACTTTAAAAATTTTATAGGCTTATCGTAGCTGTTTATACCTTGTGGGTATGATGGCCATCCATTTCTTATTGAGTAACTAATAATTCACTCATTTACACAAAAGAGCCCCAAAGACTGTTTAATAATGTGGTGTTGGCCCTTGTTCTGACCTTTGTTCTCCCTCTGGAGGCAGGTTGGCTGATCTCGTTATTGCCTGTCCTTAATTGAGCATCCATCTGCCACGTGCAGGATGCTGAGCTTGGAGGGAGCGGTGTGTGATGCCAGCTCTCCTGCACTTGTGACTGTTTCACACATCTCTACCATAACCAGATGAAAAGATGCACATCCCAGAACAGTCATGTTTGCTTTTCTCTGGATTTGGTGCCCTCCCTTGCCAACCTACACAGATGGTGAGCTGAGAGAGGGGGAGCCTGGGCCAGGGGTCTGTGTTTGTGTGTAGCATATCAGACAAGCTGATGTTTGACAGTGCCTTGCAGGGCAAGAGGCCCCCAGGAGAGACCGCTGGGGTTGTAGCCTGGGCTTAACTTTCCATTCAAGGCTGAATGGACAAGAACAGCCCTGATGCTTGCTTATGTGTGACCTCCAGCAGTGACCCTGAACGTGGGACTGGAGGGGAGATGGTGATTTCATGCATGGTAATTCTCTGCAAACCAAGAGTTGCTGAAGGATTTTTAGATGAAGTCTTACCCCAAGCAAATTGCATCAATTTACTTGATCCTTACCTTCATTTTCATAATGAGGAAGAAGGTGGTGGGTTAAGTAGCTCTCAAATATTTTTGCTGTAAAACTTATATGTAATGTAAAACAGCAATATGCTTCAAGAATCTAATGATTAAAAAACTGCATAACTAAGGAAAGTTACTATGACTCCTGTAACACTTTTAGGTGAATTTGTTGTTTTGAGCACAGTATCATCTGCATGGAGTTTATAAGTGATGGATGTTTTGTGCAGATGACTTAATCCTGGGGCAATGCTGAGCACCCCTGGATTTGTGAACACCCTCCAGTAATTCAGCACTCAAAAGTGGGGACATCTGGATATGGTTCCATTTCTTTATTTACCCAACAAGCCACATGAAGGAGACCCCCTCATCTACTCCTTATCCATTAAGACCATCCTAGTATTTGAGCACCTGTGGATACATAGTAATGCCTAGAGGAAGGTTTTTTGTGTTTATAAAAATTGTTTTAAGGCCTGTTCACCACTTTCTAAACTTCTCATTCCCCCCTCACTATGTTCTTACTGTATTTGGGGACCTGAAACAATTCACCGTCCACACCTAAAGGCATGTGGGGGCAAATGAGCCTAAAGTGATTAGAAAAGGCAAGATATTTCTCTTAACACCGTAAGAGGTAAGCCTAGAGCCAACCTGCCAAGTTTAAATCCTGGTTCTGCTGCTCTGTGTCATTGGGCAAGTTACTTAATCTCTCTGTGCTTTGATACCTCATGAAAATTGTGAGCAATAATAGTCTTTCCCTCATAGGATTAAATAAGGTAGAATGTGTAAAGCTTTTAAAATAGGGCCTCGCACATGGTAAGCACAGTCAACAAATGCTAGCCATTATTATCATTGTTAATTATAATTTTACTTACATGGTGGTAGAGTATGTGGATTGTTAATCAATTTTGATTCTGCTGTTTGTAGCTATTTTCATGTGAAATTATAGTTGAAATGTTTACTGTGTGATCATTTACTGTGAAAAAAAGTTTCAGATTACAGTGATTATCTTATTTTTCATTTCTTTAAAAATTTCTTTTTTTTTAGGGCAAGACAAAAACATATCTTGGAAAGAGAATACTTAATTGTTTAACTAAAAATGGTATTTTTTACATGCAACGCATGTGGTGAATCAGTGAAGAAAATACAAGTGGAAAAGCATGTGGCTATTTGCAGAAAATGTGAATGCCTTTCTTGCATTGACTGTGGCAAAGATTTCTGGTAAGTTCCACAAAATTCATGTAGATCCATAATAAAGGTCCAGACCAGTTTTAGAAGCCCTGGCCACACAAAGCCTATAGAAAAAGATAGAGGCAAATTTAAAAGAAAGAAAGAAGGAAGTTAAAAGTGCTTTACAAGGCCATCTGCTTTTTAAGGATGACTTAAAGAGAAGAGTTGAGGGAAGAGAATTGCATGTTTAGAGCAATCAATTGTCAGTGGCCCTTGTTGTCATCTCATTGCCAGTGTGACCAGATCTGGGGAGGTGACCACACAGAGTAGTGGTGCACTGATGACACTGAAGAGATAGATTTATAAGCCAGCAAATGAATTTACTGATTCACAGTGTCTGGGAGAAGAGAGTTGGTCCCCCCTAGGAAGCTGGAGGTGATCATGTGTGTATGAAGCTCTGTGGCTCCCCAGTGTCAGGCACTTCACTGAAGGGGGTCTCTGGAAAGGCAAGGGTGGAGGCGGGCAGGGGAGATTGTGATCTGCTTGTTCTCTGTCCCTCCAAGCAGGTCATTTGCAGATGCTAACCCCTCTGCCTTCTGCTGATCCCCTCAGCTTCTGAGGGTGGGTGAAAAGGCAGCTTTTTGGTGCATCTGCCCTATGTTCTTCATGGTGTCTGGATATTTGCTGACAGTCCATTTGACTTTCATTCTAGACAATTTCTTTAAAAAGTTTTTTGGAAACTGCTTGTCTTTGTTCATAACTAATCCTAGGAGGAAGCTTGATACATAAAACAGGTCAAAACTGGGTTGTTTCTCATTAGAGGACTTTGCCCCCAGTTGTGTCCCGGATGTTTCCCTGAGGATGCATAGGGCTCCAGAAAGATTGTATGAGACAGAACCGAGTTTCCTTTTATTACAAGACTCCAAGACCCAGAATTTTTTAGTGACCTGTTACTACTATCTTACAGTAGCTTTTAACTTCCTCTGCAACTAATTGTCAATTGCCTGCTGCATTACCAGAAAATCACCCAGATTTTGTAATTTAGGATGGAGCTACCCTGTTAGAGAGCTCTTTAAAGATTCAGTATATATTCACTCATGACTTAAAAAATAATTCTGCCTGTCAATTCAAGACATTTTTCTGTAAAAATGGGTGGGATGTTTGATGGTGGGTTTTATACTGAACAGTTTGGAAGAAGGAAAATGTGTTTATGATCAGGAGATGTAAGCTAAGACAGTGCATCTGGAAGGGGGAGTGGCCTGAGAGCATTGCAGAGCCTCCGATCTGAGAATCAATCTAATGGTGGAACTTTTTGTCACATTCAAGGGGTGATGACTATAAAAACCATGTGAAGTGCATAAGTGAAGATCAGAAGTATGGTGGCAAAGGTTATGAAGGTAAAGCCCACAAAGGTGATATTAAACAGCAGGCGTGGATCCAGGTAATGCCTTCCTTATTCATGGGGTAGCTTCATCCTCCACTTCCTTAGGAAGCCTGAGAATAAATGCATCATCCATGTAGATAAGACCCAGAAACATCATGTCCTGGGGTAGACTGAGGTTGATCAACTAAACCTTGCAAAAGAGCTTTTTATTTCTCTGTTAATACAATTCCAACATACAGTTGACCCCTGAACAATATAGGGGTTAGGGACACCGATCCCCTGCGCAGTTGAAAAATCTCCATATAACTTGACTTCCCCCAAAAGTTTACCAATAGTCTGCTATTAACTGGGAGCCTTACTGATAAACAGTAGATTAACACGTATTTTTTACATGTATTTTATACACTGTATCTTAAGTGAAGTGAGCTAGGGAAAAGAAAATGATTACTCAAAATTGGGAATCTCCAAAAAATTTTCCAATATATTCATTGAAAAAAATTCACATGTAAGTGGACCTGTGTTGTTCAATGGTCAACTGTATTTTGTCTTTAATCAATATGTTTTATAGATTTCTTGAAAAAATGTTTTATAATTCTCATTAGCTTTCCCTTACCACAAAGCTGGATGGTGGCATCTAATCTTTTTCTGCTTCTAGTGATAATGCACCTTTTATAACTAAACCATGTAAATTGGTCATGTCTGTCAGTCATTAGAGTCAGGCAAAATAAAGACATTTTCGTAAGTATCACGAATTTTCTACTTAGCTAAAATAAAATGAACACGTACACAATAAAAATGGCAAAGGCAGTGAAATCCCTAATTCACTGAGAGGTATAACTTCCTGAATGTTACTCACCATTTACAAAATAGAAGAGGAAGGATTCAGGAAGGAAGACAGGAAAATGAAGACAAATGCCATCCATGTGGAAATCTGTGTTTCCCTAGGAACTGAGGAAATAATGGTTATTCCCTTTGAAGACAGAATTTAAAAGTATGTTTTCTGATACACATTACCTCCTCAGTAAATTCTTAGGAGGGAATGTCTTCAGTTCACAAACGACTAACAAACTCCACCCAGTGCAGATTGAGAAGCTAGTGAAACTCCTTAACTAAAATAGTTAGGCTGGTGACCATCATGCATACTTTAGGGCCCTGTCTCTGTGATCCCCCTGAGAAACAGATGACATTATGAGATCCCTGAGCTTAAGGTACCTTGGTATATGAGTTACACCTCTGTTGACATCACATCTTGAATGAAATCCTCTAAAGCAGGGGCTAGCCAACTGCTATCCACGGGTCAGTTATGACCCACAAGTCAAATCTGGCCCACCACCTCTTTGTAAGTAAGTTTTATTGCAATACAGCCATGCCCATTTGTTTACATATTGTCTTTGGCATCTGCAAAGGCAGCATTCAGTAGTTAGGATAGAAATTGGATGGTCTGCAAAACCTGAAATCTTTACTATCCAGCCCTTCATAGAAAAGATTTGCCAAGCCCTGCTCTAAACTGTCAGGCTTCCATAGCCATGTCGCTGTATTAGATCAAGAACTACCCTTCAGGTTCTGTGCTGGCCCACTGGTCCACTTGCCATCTGATTCCCACCTAACTCCCTGGTTGATACTGTTAACAGATGGAAAGACTAAGTGTATGCTCGGAGAATAAACTGGGCCTGCTGTGACCCAACCTGACAAGAGATGGATTTGAGGGGTTTCTTCTTTTCCTTAAATCCTTACCCAAACCCTTCATTTTTTTTTAATATAATTTATTTTATTATCATTAATTTACAATTACATGTGCAATATTACAATTATTAAACTACCCCTTCATCAGGTCCCCCCCACCAACCCCATTACAGTCACTGTCCATCAGCGTAGTGAGATGCTATAGAATCACTACTTGTCTTCTCTGAGTTGTACTGCCCTCCCCGTGCCCCCCCAACATTACATCTGCTAATCGTAATGCCCCTTTTTCCCTCTTATCCCTCCCTTCCCGCCCATTTTCCCCAGTCCCTTTCCCTTTGGTAACTATTAGTCCGTTCTTGGGTTCTGTGAGTCTGCTGCTGTTTTGTTCCTTCAGTTTTTTTTCTTTGTTCTTATACTCCACATATGAGTGAAATCATTTGATACTTGTCTTTTTCGGCTTGGCTTATTTCACTGAGCATAATACCCTCTAGCTCCATCCATGTTGTTGCAAATGGTAGGATTTGTTTTCTTCTTATGGCTGAATAATATTCCATTGTGTATATGTACCACCTCTTCTTTATCCATTCATCTACTGATGGACACTTAGGTTGCTTCCATTTCTTGGCTATTGTGAATAGTGCTGCAATAAACATAGGGGTGCATCTGTCCTTTTCAAATTGGGCTGCTGCATTCTTAGGGTAAATTCCTAGGAGTGGAATTCCTGGGTCAAATGGTATTTCTATTTTGAGTTTTTTGAGGAACCTCCATACTGCTTTCCACAATGGTTGAACTAATTTGCAGTCCCACCAGCAGTGTAGGAGGGTTCCCTTTTCTCCACATCCTCGCCAACATTTGTTGTTGTTTGTGTTTTGGATGTTGGCCATCCTCACTGGTGTGAGGTGATATCTCATTGTGGTTTTAATCTGCATTTCTCTGATGATTAGCGATGTGGAGCATCTTTTCATGTGCCTGTTGGCCATCTGAATTTCTTCTTTGGAGAAGTGTCTATTCATGTCCTCTGCCCATTTCTTAATTGGATTATTTGCTTTCTGTTTGCCAAACCCTTCATTTTTAAATACAGAATTTTGGAATCCTGTCAGTGTTACTGTCTTGAGCATCCTTCTAGGGGTCTGTATGGATATACAGTGTGGTTAGATGGTTCGGGGAGAGATACACCACTTGGGTGGGTCTCAGTGTTTGCCTCCAGACTTTGCTACCAGTGGCCTTGTTCTCTTCTGACACTGTGTGATGCTCTGGTAGTGCCAAGCCAGTCTAACTTTGTCTTTGTTCACCTTCGTGGTGTTCTCTTATTTTTCTGCCTGGGTGCCTAGACAAGCTTCGCCCTATCCTTGTCTTAGTTTCCTGTATTAATTTTCTCGAGTCTGTCTGTATTGTATCAATTCTGTTAGGTCATACGGGTTCTTCCCTAGTGCAGGGACCTCCTCCTGCACTGTGTGTGTTTAGCTGCGTCATCGTCCTTGTATTGCCTCATCGGTGACCATCTTTCTTGTGTACTGTCATCTCCTTAACTTTAGTAATTGTCTTTTTTCCTCTGCCTTCACTGTGACTGCCACAAGCAGTTTGTCTAGGCTTCTAATTTAATTTTTATCTCTGTTCTATTCTTGCTATTTCAGATTGATTTACTGTATCTTAATGCTATTGTCTTGGTCTTCAGTTTATTTTCCAGTCCCTATAATATCCATTTTTGTCTGATTCTTTTGATCACTTTTTGTTTGTTTATATTCTAGTTTTTTAAGCTGTGGTAAATTATACATGACATAAGGTTAACCATTCAATCATTTTTAAGTATACAGTTAAGTACATTCACATTGTCGTGCAACCACCAGCACCATTCGTCTTCAGAACTTTTCATCCTCACCCCTGAAACTGTGTCCCCATTAAACACTAACTTCTCATTCGCTCCTCCCCAAGCCCCTGGCAGCCACCATTCTTTCTGTCCCTGTGAATGCGACTACTCAAGATTATCTCACATAAGTGAAATCACATAGTATTTGTCCTTTTATAACTGGCTGATTTCTAGTATGTCTTCAAGGTTCATCCATGTTTAGAAGGTTTCAGGATTTCCCTCCTTTTTAAGGTTGAGCAGTAATTCCATCATATGGATAGACCATGTTCTGTGTATACATTCATGTAGACCCTTGGGTTGCTTCAGCCTTTTGGCTGTTGTGCATAATACTGCCATGAACCTGGGTGTAAAAATACCTGTTTTAACCCTGCTTTTAATTCTTTTGGACATTTACCCAGAAGCAGAATTGCTGGACTTTAAAATTTTTTGTTGAACCTCCATACCACATTATGTTTTCCACAGCAACTGTGCCATTTTACAATCGCACTAGCAATGCAGAAGCCTTCCGATTCCTTCACATCCTCTCTAACACATATTTTCCTATTTTTTTGATAATAGGCATCCTAGGGGGTATGAAGTGACATCTCCTTGTGGTTTTGATTTGCATTCCCTAATGAATAATGATTTTAAGCATCTTTTCATGTGTTACTGGCCATTTGTGTGTCTTCTTTGGAGAAATGTCTATTCAAGTCCTTTGCGCATTTTTTAATTGGGTTGTTTCTTTTTTGTTGTTGAGTTGTAGGCGTTCTTCACATATTCAGGGTATCAATAGTGTCTTTGATGCACAAAATTTTTCAAATTTTGATAACATCCAATGTTTTTCTTTCACTGTTTTTGGTTTTGGTCATATAAAAGAAATCACTGCCAAATCCAATGTTGTAATACTTTCCCCCTGTTTTTTCTAAGCATCTTGTGGTTTTAGCTCTTAAATTTAGGTCTTTGGTCTATTTTGAGTTATTTTTATGTATGGTGTCAGATAAGGTTGTATATGGTGTCACAGTTTTGCATGTGGATATCCACTTTTTCCAGCACCATTTGTTGAAAAGACCATTCTTTCCCCATTGAATGGTCTTGTCACCCTTTTTGAAAATGATTTGACCATATATGTGAGGGTTTATTTCTGGGTTCTCTATTCCATTGGTCTCTATGTCTGTCCTTATGGAAGTACCATACATTGATTACTCTAGCTTTGTGGTAAGCTTTAAAATCAGGAAGTGTGAGACCTCTAATTTTGTTCTTTTTCAAGATTATTTTAGCTCTTTGGTGTCCCTTGAGAGTCCATGTGAATTTCAGGATGGAGTTTTCTACTTCGGGGGTGGGTAAAAATGTCAGTGATTTTATTAGGGATTGCATTTGAACTTGTAGATTGCTTTGGTTATTATTGACATCTTAATAATATTGTTTTCTAATCTATGAACACAGGATGTCTTTCCATTTATTTGTGTCTTCTTTAATTTCTTTCAGCAGTGTTTTATAGTTTTCAGTGTATAAGTCTCTCACCTCTTAAGTTTTATTCTTAAGTTTTTTGTTTTTATTTTGATGCTGTATAAATGGAAAGATTCTTTAGGGTATTCTGTATAAAAGACCAAATTGTCTGCAAACAGAGATAATTTTACTTCATCTTAATTTGTATGCCTTTGATTTATTTTTCTTACCTAAGTGCTCTGGCTAGGACTGCCAGTACTGTGGTGAATTTGTATGTGTAGACATTACTGGAAAATCTGGACTTGAAGGGTGAATCCATGAGCCATGGGAAGGACACTTAAGTTTGGTTTTCATGCCACTTACATGTTGGTCATTTAATGTCTTTGTTTTCTCTTCCTTTTTTAGAAAATTAATGAATTAATAAAAAGACCCAGTGTCAGCCCCAAAGTGAGGGAACTTTTAGAGCAAATTAGTGGTTTTGACAATGTCCCCAGGAAAAAGGCGAAATTTCAGGTAGGTATTTGATAATGACTTCCTTGAATGGAGCGGTGTGTAGCCTATTGGCGACTGAGCTTGCACGTAACTGTCAAAATGGGACAAGTGGTTTTTTTTTCTTTTTGTTTCTAATAGAATTGGATGAAGAACAGCTTGAAAGTTCACAATGAATCTATTCTGGAGCAGGTGTGGGATATCTTTTCTGAAGCTTCCAGCAGTGTAAGTCAGATCTGATCTTCGATTTGTAGTGTGTTAAAAATCATCAGTAATAATGAAGTGGGAATGTATTATTTTTGGAGGTCAAGATAGCCTTCTTTTCCAGAGAGCCTCTGTGTGCCTTCATTTATGGGAAGGAATAAACAATGCACTGCAGAGAAGATTTCCTTATTGTGCAGAGAAAGGTATTTAATCCCAATGTTTGATAGTGGTACCAGCTAACATGAAACAATTACTTAGAAATCAGGCAGCAGGATATACTGGAAAGAGCAGGAGCTTTGGGTGTCTGACAGACCTGGTTTGAATCCCTGCTGTGCTGTTTGCCAAGTGCTTGATCTTGGGCACATTATTTAACCTCTCTGATCTTCAGTTTCCATATCTGAAATAAGGGTGGATAGTCATATTCATTTATTTATTCAGTAGTTACTCCATGCCTGCTCTGTGCCAGACCCTAACAGAAAATAGAATGTATCTCAGGTGGTGACAGTGCCGTGAAGAAAAATAAGCAAGGTGAGGACATGGAGAGGTAAGGGGCAAGGAGTGAGGGGTCACAGAGGCCCTTGCGTGTTGCAGTATTAAGATAGACGAGGTACAGCAGCATCTTGCCTCATGCCCAGCAGTCAGTGGGCCCTTGGTAAGTGTTGTCTCCTTCTTCTGGTGGGATGAGAATTCCACTGGAGTAATTGAACCGCCTGTCAGTCAAAATGATTTGATCAGAGAGACTCCAGGTATGGAATACCCTGCAGAGAATCTTGGTTTGATATCTTGAGGCCACATTATTGGTTACATTGCTAATTTAACTTTCTTTTCCCATTAATTCACTTGTGCTTTGCTCCTGTTTGGAGCTTATACTCCCATTTGGAGACTGATTTCATTAGTAGTTTTAAATGCAGCAGTGGGGTTCTGGCTGTCGGTTATTCTAGTCACATTGTCAGGAGCTGATTGGTTTTATACAGAGAATAGTTTTGGCAGCAAATTGGGATAAAAATGAAGCTTTCTCAGCAATAGAGCCATCATTTGTTTCTTTCAGAATATATAAATTGGTCCTTCGAAATCTTACATCCAATCATTTACTTGGCATTTATGTGGCACCTATTTTTTTTTTAATATAATTTATTTTATCATTAATTTACAATTACATGTGCAATATTACGATTATTAAACTACCCCTTCATCAGGTCCCCCCCACCAACCCCATTACAGTCACTGTCCATCAGCGTCTTGAGATGCTATAGAATCACTACTTGTCTTCTCTGAGTTGTACTGCCCTCCCCGTGCCCCCCCAACATTACATCTGCTAATCGTAATGCCCCTTTTTCCCTCTTATCCCTCCCTTCCCGCCCATTTTCCCCAGTCCCTTTCCCTTTGGTAACTATTAGTCCGTTCTTGGGTTCTGTGAGTCTGCTGCTGTTTTGTTCCTTCAGTATTTTTCTTTGTTCTTATACTCCACATATGAGTGAAATCATTTGATACTTGTCTTTTTCGGCTTGGCTTATTTTACTGAGCATAATACCCTCTAGCTCCATCCATGTTGTTGCAAATGGTAGGATTTGTTTTCTTCTTATGGCTGAATAATATTCCATTGTGTATATGTACCACATCTTCTTTATCCATTCATCTACTGATGGACACTTAGGTTGCTTCCATTTCTTGGCTATTGTAAATAGTGCTGCGATAAACATAGGGGTGCATCTGTCTTTTTCAAACTGGGCTGCTGCATTCTTAGGGTAAATTCCTAGGAGTGGAATTCCTGGGTCAAATGGTATTTCTATTTTGAGTTTTTTGAGGAACCTCCATACTGCTTTCCACAATGGTTGAACTAATTTGCAGTCCCACCAGCAGTGTAGGAGGGTTCCCTTTTCTCCACATCCTCGCCAACATTTGTTGTTGTTTGTGTTTTGGATGTTGGCCATCCTCACTGGTGTGAGGTGATATCTCATTGTGGTTTTAATCTGCATTTCTCTGATGATTAGCGATGTGGAGCATCTTTTCATGTGCCTGTTGGCCATCTGAATTTCTTCTTTGGAGAAGTGTCTATTCATGTCCTCTGCCCATTTCTTAATTGGATTATTTGCTTTTTGTTTGTTAGGTGCATGAGTTCTTTATATATTTTGGATGTCAACCCCTTATCAGATACGTCATTTATGAATATATTCTCCCATACTGTAGGATGTCTTTTTGTTCTACTGATGGTGTCCTTTGCTGTACAGAAGCTTTTCAGCTTGATATAGTCCCACTTGTTCATTTTTGCTTTTGTTTCCCTTGCCTGGGGAGATATGTTCATGAAGAAGTCGCTCATGTTTATGTCCAAGAGATTTTTGCCTATGTTTTTTTCTAAGAGTTTTATGGTTTCATGACTTACATTCAGGTCTTTGATCCACCTTGAGTTTACCTTTGTGTATGGGGCTAGACAGTAGTCCAGTTTCATTCTCTTACATGTAGCTGTCCAGTTTTTCCAACACCAGCTGCTGAAGAGGCTGTCATCTCCCCATTGTATATCCAAGGCTCCTTTATCAAATATTAATTGACTGTATATGTTTGGGTTAATGTTTGGATTTTCTATTCTGTTCCACTGGTTGGTGGGTCTGTTTTTGTGCCAATACCAAATTGTCTTGATTACTGTGGCTTTGTAGTAGAGCTTGAAGTCAGGGAGTGTAATTCCCCCTGTTTTATTCCTCCTTCTCAGGATTGCTTTGGCTATTCGGGGTCTTTTGTGGTTCCATATGAATTTTAGAATTATTTGTTCCAGTTCATTGAAGAAAGCTGTTGGTAGTCTGATAGGGATTGCATTGAATCTGTAGATTGCTTTAGGTAGTATAGCCATTTTGACAATATTTATTCTTCCTAGCCAAGAGCATGGGATGCATTTCCATTTGTTAGTGTCCTCTTTAATTTCTCTTAGGAGTGTCTTGTAGTTTTCAGAGTACAGGTCTTTCACTTCCTTCGTTAGGTTTATTCCTAGGTATTTTATTCTTTTTGATGCAATTGTGAATGGAATTGTTTTTCTGATTTCTCTTTCTGTTAGTTCATCATTAGTGTATAGGAAAGCAACAGATTTCTGTGTGTTAATTTTGTATCCTGCAACTTTGCTGAATTCAGATATTAGTTCTAGTAGTTTTGGAATGGAATCTTTAGGGTTTTTTATGTACAGTATCATGTCATCTGCAAATAGTGACAATTTGACTTCTTCTTTACCAATCTGGATGCCTTGTATGTCTTTGTTTTGTCTGATTGCTGTGGCTAGGACCTCCAGTATTATGTTGAATAACAGTGGAGAGAGTGGGCATCCCTGTCTTGTTCCCGATCTTAGATGAAAAGCTTTCAGCGTCTCGCCGTTAAGTATGATGTTAGCTGTGGGTTTGTCATATATGGCCTTTATGATGTTGAGGTACTTGCCGTCTATACCCATTTTGTTGAGAGTTTTAATCAGGAATGGATGCTGAATTTTGTCAAATGCTTTTTCAGCATCTATGGAGATGATCATGTGGTTTTTGTTCTTCTTTTTCTTGATGTGGTGGATGATGTTGATATGTGGCACCTATTTTTTAAAGGTTTCCATTATTTTACCTAAGAGTCAAAGATTTGGAATTACTTATTAGCTTAACTTCAGAGTTAAAAAAGTTTTTTTTTCTGATTTCCCTTTGTAATTTGTGAACATAGTAAGAATTAAATGAAGTAACCAGTAAACAACTCAGGAGCTTAGACAACATGGCTTGTTACTGCTTTGCTTTCCCTGGGAACGTCACGGCACATCCCAGTGTCTGACTCGTCCATGCCTACAACGTCTGCCCCTCTCATTACTCTGCACTGGGTGTCAGGTTGGAGGCTTTATATACCTCTTCTTCTGGGGTGCTTTCTACACTGCAGCACAGATCTCATGGGCGCAGCTATGACCAGGCCAAGTCCTCCTTCGCAGAGCTATATTCTAGTGTGGGAGACGGAAGCTATCTGCTGGGTTTATGCCATGGTGTCAGGTTGTGACGGGTGCTAGGCAGAAACGGAAGGGGAGAGGCAGAGTGCAGGAGGTGCTTTGCACCTGAGGAGAGCCTGGAATGAAGTAGAAAGCAGATGGGGAATCAATTTGACCACTTAATTTATTGAGTTGGTCCAAGACAGAATGAATGTGTTTGTCTCCTACTTTTCCCTCTCTCCTCCCTCCCAACGATGGGCTCTTGGTTCGGGTGTGGGGGACGCACCAGCTGGAGCCTGTGGCCCTTGGTGGTGGTTTTAATGACACCTTCTTGTAAGGTGTGAGCAATGCTGTGGCATACGTGTGGGGTGTCTTTGTCCCCTTCTTCCTTCTGCATCTGTTTCTGAACTCATCCTCTGCCTTCTTCCCCCTACACACCTGGACTAGTTGATTTGTCTGAACTGCTACTGAGAAAACTCCCAACTATTGAGTTTAACATTTGTCTCCTAAATGCTGCTCTTTCAGCAAGTGGTCGAGCATTGAGGGTGGAGTGAGGTGTGACCTTTGTAGAGTTCATATACTCAGCTGTAAGCCAGTCCTTTTTTATTTTGTCCAGGGAGAGTCAGGGAGGACAGCAGGCAGTGGGACTGGCTCTGCTGAAGTCATGTTTTCAGTGGGATCCAGTGCTGATGTGAATAAGGTTACACAGCAAATGGGAAGTTTATCATACTCCAGTGCATGTAGTTCCTTAGTTTCCATGGTTCCCACTCGCCATTCTTTACACTTTGCCCAGAGGCCCATGACCTTTTGTCTGAGGGGCACTGTCCAGTCTGAATAATGGCTAGGTTATACCTCTATCTAGTACTCGGGGTTTACAAAGCCCTCCTGTACGCTGAGCGGTTTGTTGAGCATCTGCAGTGTGTCATCCTTAGCACTGTGAGCTATAAGCTCACAACACATCTGTCCTCATTTGACTTACACATCAACTGTGTAAGGGAGGTGTTGCTACCTTCATTTTACATGTGAAGAAATAGGTTTGGAGCAGATAAATAACTCGCCCTGAGTCACCTGGCTAGTAAGAGAGCTGAACTCAGTTCTGCAGAGGCATAAATGCCCTGGTTTCTGCCACACCTAAATGCTCGTCCTCCATCAAAAAGAAAGGTGAATACTGAGCTGAAATTAAAGGCCTAGCCTAAGTGACGTAAGATTCTTCCCATCCTGTTGGAATGAAAATAGCTGTTAAACATGAGACCCTGTGGGGTGGGGGAGTTTTTCCCCATTTTGTATATACACTACTACATTTTAGCTATGGGTGGGGCTCACAGTTACAAAATGGTAAACAGTAAAGACATTCTCCTTAGGACAGTTTGCCCAGTAGTTACATGCAGTCCTGTGCCTTGTGTCTGGGATGAGTGTTTATGTACTTCTTGGTTTTGCTTAATAACAAGGAGCCGGTCCGTAAAGGGCAAGGTCAACAGCCACTTGACCATGTGGCCAACCCACCTCCTGCGGAAAGTTCTGCCACAGGCCCATCTTCCAAAGCAAATGACACCACAGAAGAACAAGCGAAGGTGAAGAAGAACAAGAGAGAAAGGAAAGAAGAACGGCAGAAGAATAGGAAAAAAGAAAAGAAAGAACTAAAATTAGAAAACCACCAAGAGAACTGGAAGAGTCAGAAGCCTAAAAAGCACACAGTAGGCCCGGAGGTGGAGCCCGAGGCTGGAAGGGAGGACACCCCCAAGGCCACTGGCTCTGCAGGGAGAAGGGACCAGAGCAAGAGGAGCAAGGCGGAGCAGGCACTGGACAGTGCCTGTGGGGCGGCCAAGGAGGAGAAAGAGACAAAAACCCATCCAGGGAAAAGAAAGCGTTCGGAAGGTGTGTAACTGGCTTCTGCTCTGGAGTTTGTTAAAATTTTAAAGTGATGGATTTGTGGTATCTAAACTCTGTTAGACCTCACATTTTGAACAAGTAAGGCAAAGAGCATAGGCCCTGGGATCAGGCCAGCCTGGGCTCTGTCCAGGCAGGTGACCTCACCTCTCAGCTCCCCGGGTCCTCACTGGATGTGGAGGAGACCCCACAGTGCCGGGATGCCTGGGGAATGAGCGAGATGGATGTAAGGAGCCTGGCCAGGAAGCCTCTTAACTAAATGTAGCTGCTATCATAAATGTAAAATCTTAAAAAAAAAATTTTTTTTTTAAATCTTTCTACTTAGACGAAGCAGATTCTAAGAAGAAAAAGAAAAAGTTCCCAGGACATTCTGAGGGTGCAGAACCGGAAAACCACGAGGATCATCTAAAAGGTATCCGCACTGTCATTGGGAAAGCTCTGCCCTCTCTGTGGTGGGGAAGGAGGAGGTGATTCAGGACCCTCTGCAGGTCATTCCCTACAGAGGCATGTGGAAGCATTTGAAAGCAAAATACGGTTTCTAGGGTATGACTCCAAAGTAGTGAATGACAACTATGGACTCACTCATACATTGCCTCTGTCTAGCTTTAAGGAATAAGGTAAGGCAGTCTGGATTAGGAATATATATTATCTTTGGAATTTAAAACAAACGTGGCATGTCTTTCTGAAACCCTGTTCCCTTGTCCCTGACTCTCCAGCCAGTCCATCTTAGTTGTTCCTCTTATCTGGGTCTGTCCTGCTGTCTGCTGGCTTAGAACTCCATGGCCTCCTTCTCCCTCAGCCAGAATATGTACTTGTCAGAATCCAGTCTCTGGCTTGCAGGGTTACTGTAAAATGCCCCCGCCTTTGTGGGGCTGTTGCTACTTCCTCAGACCTGAAGCATTCCCTAGGCTCCTACCAATTGGGAACAGACTCAGGGCTCAAATGGGAATTGAAGGTTTATTAACAGAGGTTCAGTAGCTGCCCAGGTTGGGTTTGATATCCAAACTTGAAACCTGTTGCCTCCAACTTTGTATGTATGAGACTTTTTTAAAATTCATTTTTTTCTGTTTTGATGTAATTGTAGATTCCCATGCAGTTGTAAGAAATAATAACACATTTATGTGTCCTGTCATTCAGGTTTAGTTCATTTCTGGGGTAGTCACAGAATGTCCAGCATTATTTGAATAAGAATGGTAAGAGCAGGCATCCTCGCTTTTCTTCCAAGGGTAGCACCTTGCACAAGTGTATCTCCACCAGGCTGTTGACATAGATACAGTTGAGACAAACATTCCCATCACCATAAGGATCCCTCATTGCACTTTTATAGCCATGCCCACTCCCCCATCCACCCTCAGCAGCCACTAAGCTATTCTCCATTTCTATAATTTTGTAATTTCAGAATGTTACGTAAATGGCATCATTTAGTCTGTAACCTTTTGAGATGGACTGTCTTCACTCAGCAGCATTCTTTGGAGACTCACTAGGTTGCTGCATGGATGGGTAATGATAATGCATTCCGCTTACTGTGAAGTGGTGTTCCATGGTGTGGATGTGCCACTGTGTGTTTAACCACCTGCTGAAGGACACCTGAGTTATTTCCAGTTTCTGCTTGTTAGGAATAAAGCTGCTATAAATATTCATGTACAGGTTTTTGTGTACATGTACATCTTTTTTTTTGGAATAAATGTCCAGCAGTGTAATTGCTGTGTAGTATGGTGGATCCACATTTAGGAAACTGCCAGCTTTTTCAAGAGTCGCTATACCATTTTATATTTCTACCAGCAATGTGTGAGTATAATCCAGTTTCCCCAATATTTCTACCAGCAATGTGTGAGTATAATCCAGTTTCCCTGCATCCAGGCCAACATTTGGTGGTGTTACTATTTTTTATTTTAGCCATTGTGATAAGTGTGTAGTAGTAGCTCATAGTGGTTTTAATTTGAACATTCCTAATGATGTTGAATATTTGTGATTTCTGTCATGTACTTATTTGCCATGTGTATATTTCTTCATTGAAATTTCTGTTCTTTTGCCCATTTTCTAATAGGGTTGTTTTTGTTTGTTTTTTTAACTGTTGAGAATTGAGAGTTCTTTATAGATCCTAAATATTAATCTTTTGGGGATATGTGTTTTGCAAGGTGTTTTTTGAGTCTGTAGCTTGTCTTTTTATCTTTTGTACAGCAAAAGTTTTAATTTGGTGAAGTTGACTTTATTAGTGTTTCCCTTAATAGATTATGCTTTTGGTGTCAAGTCTGAGAACTCTTTGTCTAGCCCTTGATCCCAAATATTTTTCCCTATTTTTTTTATGTTTTAGAGTTTTACATTTTACATTTAAGTGTGTGATCCACTTTGAGATAATTTTTATAAAGATATGAGACTTAGCAATTCTGTAACATCTTACTACGTTGATAGATGGTAACCACACTAGAGGGAGTGAGGAAATAACTAGGGGTAACTGTTGAACCATTGTGTGTGTATTTGACACCAACATAAGATTGTATATTAATGATACTTTCATTTAAAAAAAAGATATGAGACTCAGTACAAAGTTCATTTTTTTTGCCCATCAGCGTGTAATTATTCCAGCACCATGTGTTGAAAAGGTTATCTTTTCCCTCATTAAATTCCTTTTGTACCTTTGTCAAAAATCAGTTGGGCATTTTTATGTTGGTCTGTTCTGGAATCTGTATTCTGTCTCATTGCTCTGTATGTCTTTCTCCCCACCAGTTGATTACTGTAGCTGTGTGAGAAGCTTTGGGATTGGGTAGGCTTATTCCTCCCACTCTATTCTTTTCCAAAATTAAGTTTTAGAGTTATTTTGTTTACTCTACAAAAAAATCTTGCTGTGATTATATAGGAATTGCATGAATGTGGTATGAATATGTTATTTCTTTGTTTATTTAAAATTTCTTTGATTTCTTTCATCAGTATTATGTATTTTCAGCATATAAGTTCTGTCTTTTGTTAGATTTACATCTACGTATTTCATATTTTTTTAGAATTATAAATGGTATTGTATTTTTAATTCAGTATCTGTTCATTGCAAATATACAGAAATGCATTTGTTACTTTGTTCATTTTGTATCCTACAACCTTGCTGGACTCACTTATTAGTTCTAGGAGTGTTTTTGTAGATTTCCTTCCTTGGTAATCGTGTTATCTACAGATAGAGGCGGTTTTATTTCTTCTCTGATCTGTACGACTTTTATTTCCTTGCCTTGCCTTACTGTGCTAGCTAGGACTTCCAGCATTATTTGAATAAGAATGGTAAGAGCAGGCATCCTCACTTTGTTCCTGATCCTAAAGAAAGTCTTTCACCTTAATTATAATGTCATTTGAAGGTTTTTGGTAGATGTTCTTTGATACCCTCTTTACAGCCTTGAGAGGATGGAGCCACCGTTTATTTTCCTCTGGCTTTCAACCAAAGTAGAACAGTTATTGTCTACAAGTTTTGTCGTGCTGGGCTGGTCCTCTGCTGAGAGGGAGCAGGCTTTTGTTGGGGCTTGTTTTTGTTGGCATTCCAGGTTGCTGGCTTCTTGAGCTACAAATCTGGGATCTTTGAGGCAGAAAGAAAACCCAGGGAGCTCACTGTCATGTCAGTCCTTAAGTTCCAAGGTCCCTAGCTAGTCTGCCTTCTCTCCGTCTTTTGGAGTCTTCTTATTTATTTAATATACAACCCCAGGGATTTTAGTTGTTCCCAGCAAGAGGAATAGGGAAAGTTCATCTACCCCATCTTTCCAGAGCCAGAAGTCCTCCACGTGAGTCTTCCAGCCGCTGTATAGTGGTTCTCTGTGGCTTTTCCCCTGTCTGTTCCAAGGTTAAGCTGCTTTTGCTCATCTGTCTCGCTGACTGCGCAGACAGCCTCATGATCTTTGTGAAATGCTTAGTAAATTTTCTTGAGATCATCAGCTACAACTCAGTCTTTTACATGGATTTGTTATAGTGATGTTATCTGCAATACCTACTTAACCTGCTCACAGGTGAGTCCTGGGGGGAGTCAGTGCTTGTAGGCCACTGATCAGACAGGCCGAGCCTGCCACAGACTGTGGTGTCCTGTCATTCAGGTTTAGTTCATATTTGGGGTAGTCACAGAGTGGTCAGAAATAGGTGTCACAGAAATGGCTGCTTGATCCTTCTCGTAGTACCCTAGAACAGAATGTTTTACATCTTACTCTTTATACTGTAGGTAAATTCAACTGGAAGGGGACTATTAAAGCAGTCCTGAAGCAGGCTCCGAATAACGAAATGGCAGTCAAAAAGCTAAAGAAAAAGGTATGGAGCATGAGCCAAGGTATATACGCTGGGGAAGGTCAGTTCTTTCATTTAGAATTTTTTTTTTAATTTAAAATACTGTACATTTGTTTGTAACTTGATGATTTTCAAGCTGCTCCAATAGCCCCTCAGTGCTTGTGGGAAGGGATTGGAGCAAATCCCATCCCCCTTCTTCAGTCAGAGCAGTGCCTTTATTCAGTCTGAAAGTTACTCTTCTAGATGTTTTGCTATTACTTTTTGTTTACTCCAGAGCAAGGGTTTCTTTTTCTTTTTTTAACTTTTTATTGCCATGTGGCACACATGGAACAAGGTGCTCTCCCATGTACAGCTGTGCGGGTTTTCACAAGCAGAACACATCTGTGTGACCAGCACCTGGGCTGCTTTTATGTGTACTGTTGGCCTACTTCTGGGTTAAAGAAAGAGCATTTTAGGTAAATCTTCAGGACAAACACACCCATTTGACGACTGTCTCTCCTCGTCTAGGTTTTAGCTCAGTATTACACTGTGACAAAACACCATCACAAATCTGAAGAGGAACTCCTGGTCATCTTTAACAAGAAAATCAGCAAGAACCCCACCTTTAAGTTATTAAAGGACAAAGTCAAGCTTTTGAAATGAACATTTTTGTATTTAAAAATTGGATTCTTTCTGTTGATTTCTTCCTTTGCTGTTTGTAAAACATGTAATGAATTATAATAACTCCAAACATTGTTTTCAAAAGCTGTATTTTTAAGTTAAGGAAAGAATATATTTTTGGTAGAACTTTTATGAGAAAAATAAAACATTCTTGTCCAAAATTGCAAATTTGTAGTGGTGAAAATCGTACTTTTAAAAATGCTTTTATGTGGAAAGCTTTTTAAAATGTGTCACATCAAAAATAATTCTGTATGGTCAGACTAAAAAGTATTTGTTTCAATTACATCACTTATGTTATCAGTGAGTTTTTGTGGGTTTGTTTGTGTTGTTAAGATGTGTGAGTTGTGGTACCTGATCCCGGAATGGTCATAACAACAGCTTTTGTATGTGATGACCCTTACCCGTCAGAGGAGGTTTCTCTCTAGCAGTTTGGCCCTTTCACACTGTGGCCCAGTCTGTCCTCAGGCAGACAGATTTGCCAGTGAGTAGGAGTGGGGCCTGTGACCAGGTCCAGGGAAGTAGGTCATGTGAGACTGAATCCATCAGTTAGCTGTATTGCTGCCGTGCTCTGACTAGAAATAAGTGCTTTCTGGAGTGGTATTCTAAGTCCTCATTTATAGTGCTGGGGACAGCTGTGTCGTGCCACTTTTGAAGTCTGAATAGCTTTTGCCCATGAGTCCCGTTAAAAGCTGGTGCGCATGGTAGGAATCACCCCTTTAAGCAGTGTTAATAACTATTATGGGTAGTACCTCATGCAACAGGTGACAGCATGAATGGGGCGTGGAACAAGTGCTAAAGGGACTAGGAGGGGGAGGATTAACAGGAGGAGAGGCAAACAGGCAGGCAGACACACACGGAGCCTCTGGGTTCCTGGGTGAGCCCAAGGAGCGAGCTTCTCCTGGACCCGGCAGCTGAGCTGAGCAGCACCATGTTCCGGTCTGACCTGCGGACACGCCACCATGTAGTGGTAGGGTCAGTGGCCTTGGGTCAGGACCGATGAGGACCTAAGCTTTGGAGCCAGGTCTGGAGTCTGCTCCGGGCTATTCCTCTAACAGCTAACCTCTCTGAACCTCACTGTTTTCATCTGGATGATGGGGACAGTACAGGTTCCTCGGGTTGTGAGGAATGAACCAAACTGTGTAAAGTACACAGCACTGTGTCTAAACCCAGTAGATACTCATTCAGTGGTAG
>JAVSCE010016442.1:0-138989 GCA_032199065.1 Smutsia gigantea | reverse complement strand
GGGACCAGCGGGGAGGCGCCCGGGTGTGCCTGGGAGCAGGAAACGGGCTCGTCCCCAGACTGGCTGCATGCGTGTGAGGGGAAGACCTCACGGAAGTTCCTTTTGTCCTCACTTAAGTGAACTGAGTGGGTGGTGGTCCTGCTTCCTGAAATGGGGATCCTGGAGGGGCTGAGGGGTGGCGGTGATCCTGCCTTGGGTCGCTTCCATGCCGGCCGTGGAATACCTGTTAGACAGCCTACGGGATGTGGCAAGAGGGCAGGTGCCTGTGTCAGGGACTCTGAAGAAATAGAACTTGGAAACAGCAGCTCATGAATGAAATTTAAGACCAGGCTCCAGAGGGGATCAAACACATGAAAGTTTCACGTGCAGAATACAGGGCCAGGCCCAACTGGACTTAGGGAAGGAGAGGGGCTGAAAATGCAGCCAGGAAGGAGCAGGGAGAGGGGCTGAGATCACGAAGGCAAACCGGGGAAGCACCTCCAGGCCAGGGCCCAGGGCGGTGAGGCGTTTCCAAGGGGCTGGCCCTGCCCTGGTTGGGATGACTCCTGCAGGCCTGGCCCTGCTGCTGAGACCGCCCTGCCTGGCGGAACCCTGAAGAACCACGTCCAGCCCATCAGACTATGCTGTCCACAAGTTTTTGAATTGAGCAAAGAAATCTCTCTCTGGAAAAGGTGACACCAAGCAGCTATTTGAAACCAATGTCCCTGCTGTAGGCACTGACATTACAGCTCACCCAGTGGGAGAACTGGTCCTGACTCTCTCTTGCATTTCTGTAGGGCTGCCCCATGGGCTTCTGAGCAGCTCTCCATCCCTGCAACCTGACAGTGCTCTGGGTGTGGAGTGCCTTCTCTGCTCCACCCCATGAGGCCTGTGGAAATCCCCAGTACAGCTCTCCTCTTCTGATCCCCTGTGGGGCATTGTGCCTTCTCATTAAAGTAAGTCATGAACACTGGCTCGTTCAATTTCCGGCTGTAATGGGCTTCGTACTCAGCAGGGATTCACATTTTGGAAGAGTGAATTAAAGGGAATCGGAGACTTCCGGGAAGATGGCGGTGTGAGCAGGGCGGCAGAAATCTCCCAACACTATATTTATCTACGAAAACACACAAAATACATCTATTCCTAAAAGAGAGACGAGAATACACAGGAAAGCGCACAGCCTGCAGCTACACCCGAGAGGACTCGGCACCCCAAGAGGCGGGTAAGATACGGAGCCGCGACCCGGCGGGACCCGAGCCCTCCCCCACCCCAGCGCACCGGCGGGAGGAGAGGATTCAGAGCCGGGAGGGAGTGGAAGTGCACCCCGCGAAGCAGCCAGCCCCGGGGATCTGCGCGGGGAGCGTTGACCCACATTGCGCAGTGCAGCGGAGATTGGAGAGACAGAGGGGCAGGATCTGAGCGGGGAACGCGCCAGGGGGCTTGCAGCCGGCTCCGGGAAGGAAAAAAAAAGTGCGCGCTTTCCTCAGCGGCCTTAAAGAGACAGGAGCCCAGCGGAGGAGCCGGATCGCCCCAGCACACTCAGCCCAGCAGGCTGGGAGTCCTGGGAGTTTCAGACGCCTTAGCTGGCGACTGAGGAAGCGTAGCCATACTTAACACTTCTCACTGAGATCAACAGCCTCCTATTCGTTCCCACCCCTGCCAGAGCGATAAAGGGCCCTGTGGAGCGGCACAGTCACAGCTGTGGAATAGTGGGGCAACAGCGCCACCTAGAGCATTCCCACAGAATCTACGTCCGGTGGGCTTTTTTTGTTTTTTTTGTTTTGTTTTGTTTTTGTTTTTTCTTTTCTTTCTTTTTTTCTTTCTTTCTTAATTTTTTTTCTCTTTTTTTTTCTTCTCTTTTTAAAGTCTTAAAGAGCCCAGCTGACATACGTGGCAACTATCAGTGACCAATTATATAGCCATGAAAAGACAGACGAATATGGTTCAGACCAAAATCAACCAGACAACCCCAGAGAGGGAGTCTGAAGGGATGGAAATGCACAGCCTCCCTGAAAAGAATTCAGAATAAAAGTCATAACCATGCTGATGGACCTACAGAGAAATGTGCAAGAGCTGAGGGAGGAAGTGAGGGAACTGAGGAAAGACAATACAGAAATCAGTCAAGCGATCGACGGGCTTAACAGCAGAATGGATGAGATGCGAGAGACTGTTAATTGAATAGAAAACAGAGAACAGGAGTACAGAGCAGCTGAGGCAGAGAGAGATAAAAGTATTTCTAGGAATGAAAGATTATTAAGAGAACTGTGTGACCAATCCAAACGGAACAATATTCACATTATAGGAGTACCAGAGGAAGAAGAGAGAGAAAAAGGGATAGAAAGTGTCTTTGAAGAAATAATTGCTGAAAACTTTCCCTCGCTGGGGAAGGAAGTAGTCTCGCTGTCCACTGAAGCTCATAGATCTCCCAACACAAGGGACCCAAGGAAGACAACACCAAGACACATAATAATTAAGATGGCAAAGATCAAAGATAAAGACAGGGTATTAAAGGCAGCTAGAGAGAGAAAAAAGATCACCTACAAAGGAAAACCCATCAGACTATCAGACTTCTCAACAGAAACCTTACAGGCCAGAAGAGAATGGCATGATATATTTAACGTTATGAAACAGAAGGGCCTCGAACCAAGAATATTGTATCCAGCATGATTATCATTTAAATATGATGGAGGGATTAAACAATTTCCAGATAAACGAAAGTTGAGAGAGTTTGCCTCTCATAAACCACCACTACAGGATATCTTAAATGGACTGCTCTAGATGGAAGCACACCTAAGGCTAAAAAGATGTCACCAGAGAAAATAAAATCATAGCAAAGAAAGCAGACCATCCAAATACTAACTAAAGGCAAAGAATAAAACACCTAGTATATAAAGAATGGAGGAGGAAGAATAAGAAGGGAGAGAAATAAAGAAACATCAGACTGTGTTTACAATAACTTAACAAGAAAGTTAAGTTAGATTGTTAGATAGTAAAGAAGCAACCCTTGAACCCTTGGTAACCACGAATCTAAAGCCAGCAATGGCAATAAGTACATACCTATCAATAATCACCCTATATGTAAATGGACTGAATACACCAATCAAAAGACACAGAGTAACAGAATGGATAAAAAAGCAAGACCCATCTATATGCTGCCTACAAGAAACTCACCTCAAATCCAAAGATATACACAGACAAAAAGTGAAGGGATGGAAAAAGATATTTCATGCAAACAACAAAGAGAAAAAAGCAGGTGTTGCAGTACTTGTATCAGACAAAATAGACTTCAAAACGAAGAAAGTAGCAAAAGATAAAGAAGGACATTACATAATGATAAAGGGGTCAGTCCAACAAGAAGATATAACCATTATAAATATATATGCACCCAACACAGGAGCGCCAGCATATGTGAGACAAATACTAACAGAATTAAAGGAGGAAATAGACAGCAATGCATTCATCTTAGGAGACTTCAACACACCACTCACTCCAGAGGACAGATCAACCAGACAGAAAATAAGTAAAGACACAGAGGCACTGAACAACACACTAGAACAGATGGACCTAACAGACATCTACAGAACTCTACACCCAAAAGCAACAGGATACACATTCTTCTCAAGTGCACATGGAACATTTTCCAGAATAGACCACATACTAGGCCACAAAAAGAACCTCAGTAATTTCAAAAATATTGAAATCCTACCAACCAACTTCTCAGATCACCAAGGTATAAAACTAGAAATAAATTTTAGAAAGAAATCAAAAAGGCTCACAAATACATGGAGACTTAACAACACTCTCCTAATTAATCAATGGGTTAACGACCAAATCAAAACAGAAATCAAAGAATATATGGAGACTAATGACAACAACAACACAAAGCCACAACCTCTGTGGGACGCAGCAAAGGCAGTTCTAAGAGGAAAGTATATTGCAATCCAGGCCTATTTAAAGAAGGAAGAACATTCCCAAATGAATAGTCTAAAGACACAATTACTGAAATTGGAAAAAGAAGAACAAATGAGGCCCAAAGTCACCAGAAGGAGGGACATAATAAAGATTAGAGAAGAAATAAATAAAATTGAGAAGAATAAAACAATAGAAAAAATCAATAAAACCAAGAGCTGGTTCTTTGAAAAAATAAACAAAATAGATAAACCCCTAGCCAGACTCATTAAGAGAAAAAGAGAATCTACACACATAAACACAATCAGAAATGAGAAAGGAAAAATCACGACGGACCCCACAGAAATACAAAGAATCATAAGAGAATATTATGAGAATCTATATGCTAACAAGCTGGAAAACATAGGAGAAATGGACAACTTCTTAGAAAAATACAACCTTCCAAGACTGACCAAGCAAGAAACAGAAAAACTAAACAGACCAATCACCAGCTGACGAAATCGAATTGGTAATCAAAAAACTACCCAAGAACAAAACCCCTGGGCCTGATGGATTCACCTCTGAATTCTACCAGACATATAGAGAAGAAATAACACCGATTCTCCTTAAAGTTTTCCAAAAAATAGAAGAGGAGGGAATACTTCCAAACTCATTCTATGAAGCCAGCATCACTCTAATACCAAAACCGGGCAAAGACCTCACCAAAAAAGAAAATTACAGACCAATATCCCTGATGAACGTAGATGCAAAAATACTCAACAAAATATTAGCAAACCGAATTCAAAAATACATCAAGAGGATCATACACCATGATCAAGTGGGATTCATCCCAGGGATGCAAGGATGGTACAACATTCGAAAATCCATCAACATCATCCACCACATCAACAAAAAGAAGAACAAAAACCACATGATCATCTCCATAGATGCTGAAAAAGCATTTGACAAAATTCAGCATCCATTCCTGATTAAAACTCTCAACAAAATGGGTATAGAGGGCAAGTACCTCAACATCATAAAGGCTATATATGACAAACCCACAGCTAACATCATACTTAACGGCGAGACGCTGAAAGCTTTTCATCTAAGATCGGGAACAAGACAAGGATGCCCACTCTCTCCACTGTTATTCAACATAGTACTGGAGGTCCTAGCCACAGCAATCAGACAAAACAAAGACATACAAGGCATCCAGATTGGTAAAGAAGAAGTCAAATTGTCACTATTTGCAGATGACATGATACTGTACATAAAAAACCCTAAAGACTCCATTCCAAAACTACTAGAACTAATATCTGAATTCAGCAAAGTTGCAGGATACAAAATTAACACACAGAAATCTGTTGCTTTCCTATACACTAATGATGAACTAACAGAAAGAGAAATCAGAAAAACAATTCCATTCACAATTGCATCAAAAAGAATAAAATACCTAGGAATAAACCTAACGAAGGAAGTGAAAGACCTGTACTCTGAAAACTACAAGACACTCCTAAGAGAAATTAAAGAGGACACTAACAAATGGAAATGCATCCCATGCTCTTGGCTAGGAAGAATAAATATTGTCAAAATGGCTATACTACCTAAAGCAATCTACAGATTCAATGCAATCCCTATCAAACTACCAACAGCTTTCTTCAATGAACTGGAACAAATAATTCTAAAATTCATATGGAACCACAAAAGACCCCGAATAGCCAAAGCAATCCTGAGAAGGAGGAATAAAACAGGGGGAATTACACTCCCTGACTTCAAACTCTACTACAAAGCCACAGTAATCAAGACAATTTGGTATTGGCACAAAAACAGACCCACAGACCAGTGGAACAGAATAGAAAATCCAAACATTAACCCAAACATATACAGTCAATTAATATTTGATAAAAGTGCCTTGGATATACAATGGGGAGATGACAGCCTCTTCAGCAGCTGGTGTTGGAAAAACTGGACAGCTACATGTAAGAGAATGAAACTGGACTACTGTCTAGCCCCATACACAAAGGTAAACTCAAGGTGGATCAAAGACTTGAATGTAAGTCATGAAACCATAAAACTCTTAGAAAAAAACATAGGCAAAAATCTCTTGGACATAAACATGAGCAACTTCTTCATGAACATATCTCCCCGGGCAAGGGAAACAAAAGCAAAAATGAACAAGTGGGACTATATCAAGCTGAAAAGCTTCTGTACAGCAAAGGACACCATCAGTAGAACAAAAAGACATCCTACAGTATGGGAGAATATATTCATAAAAAACGTATCTGATAAAGGGTTGACATCCAAAATATATAAAGAACTCATGCACCTTAACAAACAGAAAGCAAATAATCCAATTAAGAAATAGGCAGAGGACATGAATAGACACTTCTCCAAAGAAGAAATTCAGATGGCCAACAGGCACATGAAAAGATGCTCCACATCGCTAATCATCAGAGAAATGCAGATTAAAACCACAATGAGATATCACCTCACACCAGTGAGGATGGCCAACATCCAAAACACAAACAACAACAAATGTTGGCGAGGATGTGGAGAAAAGGGAACCCTCCTACACTGCTGGTGGGACTGCAAATTAGTTCAACCATTGTGGAAAGCAGTATGGAGGTTCCTCAAAAAACTCAAAATAGAAATACCATTTGACCCAGGAATTCCACTCCTAGGAATTTACCCTAAGAATGCAGCAGCCCAATTTGAAAAGAACAGATGCACCCCTATGTTTATTGCAGCACTATTTACAATAGCCGAGAAATGGAAGCAACCTAAGTGTCCATCAGTAGATGAATGTATAAAGAAGATGTGGTACATATACACAATGGAATATTATTCAGCCATAAGAAGAAAACAAATCCTACCATTTGCAACAACATGGATGGAGCTAGAGGGTATTATGCTCAGTGAAATAAGCCAAGCCGAAAAAGACAAGTATCAAATGATTTCACTCATATGTGGAGTATAAGAACAAAGAAAAAAACTGAAGGAACAAAACAGCAACAGACTCACAGAACCCAAGAACGGACTAATAGTCATCAAAGGGAAAGGGACTGGGGAAAATGGGCGGGAAGGGAGGGATAAGAGGGAAAAAGGGGCATTACGATTAGCAGATGTAATGTTGGGGGGGCACGGGGAGGGCAGTACAACTCAGAGAAGACAAGTAGTGATTCTATAGCATCTCACTACGCTGATGGACAGTGACTGTAATGGGGTTGGTGGGGGGGACCTGATGAAGGGGTAGTTTAATAATCGTAATATTACACATGTAATTGTAAATTAATGATAATAAAAGAAAAAAAAGAAAAATAAATAAATAAATAAAGGGAATCGTCACCGACTGTCCTGCATTACTTTATTTAGTGCTTCCTAATGGAGAAGTCCAAGGCCCCAAGGTGTCCCCTGATGCTCTTCAGGATGTCTCTGAAGCCCTGACACTGTGGATCGCATCATGAATTGATGTTCATATATGCATTTTCTGGAAGGAGAGTGCCAAGTTTTGTTGGTATTATGAGAGGTATGTGATGGGATCTTGTCCTTAAGCTGCATTTCGGTTATTGGATGCTCATCCTACGTCCTCCATAACCAGCTGTAAGTAACTCCAGAGGAAGGGCTGTCACTTTCCCAGCCTCGAGTCTTCCATGTTGCCTAAGGCAGCACCCCCTGAGTGCAGCGATGCGATGGGAATTTGAGTAAGTGTGTGGCTGCTGCTTTCTCCCAGAAACATGCACCCAGATCCTTGGCTCTTCTCGTGTCGAGCTATGAATTCCTGGGTCACTTTGGTCCGCATGTCCTGTTTCTCCAAACTAACGCTCAAGGCAACGCAAATATTTCACTCAGAACTAACTCTGAGAAGCACGTGAACCCTCTCAGCAGCCCAAGGAGACTACATCTCGGGTCCTGAAGTTGTCTGAGAAATGGCACCCAAACCCTACTGAGAAATGTTGGGTCTTTTCCATTGGTTTTCATACCACCTGGTGGCCCCTGTTATGTCCACAACTACCCGTGGGCATCTGCCGTGTATCTGTACGGCTCTGGGCACCTCAGAGTCAGCTGTGAACAAAACAGATAAAAATCTCTACCCAAACAGACTTTATCTCCCAGGAGCGCAGACAATAAACAAAATAAGATATATATGTATACATACAATGTGTTAGATCCTGCTAAATGCTAAGGAGAAAATAAAACAAAAGATAACTGGTGTTTAGAGTGTCATCATAAACACTTTTAGAACCCACACCATGTGCCAGATACCAGGCTAAATAGACTGTGTAAATTTGCTCATGAACCTCAGGGCAGCCCTGAGGCTGGTATGACTTGACCCTGGGTAAGCCTGACACAGCTGAGCAGGGCGGGAGCACCGTGCCTGCAGGCAGCCAGGCTGTGGACGGAGTGGGGGTGCATACGGCAGGCTCTGGGGAAATGCTGGCTGAACTTGGTCATTGCTCAAAACCTAAAAGGTAGCTAGAATTCTCACACTAGAGGACCTGTTCGCTCCTGGGAGCCAAGGTTACCTCACCGAATACCCTCTTTTTACCTGCTCTCCCAAGGTTGCTTTCCAGGAAAGAAAGGAGAGATTTTTTTTTTTATGTGAATGGGTGGGAAACAAGAGCAAACGACAACAGAATGGTATTCCTAAAAACATCTTAAGTTTAGGACCTGGTTGTTTTCTCAACTCTAAAAAAACAAAGAAAACAATGCAAAGACCCTCATAATAAAAGGGAGATTATGCAGAATGTGAATGCCATATAAAACCTAATACTTTTGGAGCAATTTAATTTAAGGAAAATAAACAGTGGGTACAGTAAAGAGGTACCAAAAGGCTAGCATATGTTTATCTAGAAGATGTGAAGAATTGCTTCCAGGACACATTGTTTGAAATGAGAATTTCCACAGCTGGACCATACTCCAAGATTTACAAACTGAAAAAAATTTAGAATGCTACTTTCCTTAGATTTAAAGGATAAGAAGCTAAAAAAGATTTTTTAGGAATCAAAAAGGAATTGGAAGGACAATGGGCATGTGTAAGGCATAGTCTTGTACAAGTTAAAGACAACAATGGGCAGAAAGAGGCACTCACTAAACCCCTCTCTGAGACCAAGGAGTCTTTTAAAATGATGTCTGATTGGGAGACAATTATGGGGGAAATGCCAGTTCCACATTCCATGTCTGTACACTTTACTGCACAGTCAGAGCCTCATGAAGATGGGACATGAAAACAGCAGCATGGCAGGGGAGGGATGGGAAGGAGTGTAGTCTTGGAGCAGAGCCAGATAATGTAGAAGTCACTGAGATTTTCCAGCATAACGTCTATAATCTCCTTTGGAAGCACAATAGCTTAAGAGTGCACCACAGATTTGCACTTATTAGCATTCTGGGGTCCCAATGCTTTCATAGACGATGGCCAGTCTACTGCCCTTGTAGCAGTTCCCGGAGACTTACGTCCTGAGAAGCAGGGGGCGGAGCCAGTGCCTCTAAGCGCGCCAGCCCTGTGCACCGGGCAGGGTCACTTCTTACAACCGCACTGCCCCTCATCTGTGATGGTGGTGAGAATGGCTCTTTTTCTAGCTGGGAAGGTAGACATCAAACAGTGCACAAGTCAGGGAGGCATTTAAAAACTTTAAGATCTCACTATGAGTGACAAAACTGACCCGCCCCAGCCTGTCCCGCTCTCCCTAGAATACTGAGCAACGCGTTCCATGGCAGCAGGCACATAGGACCGTGCAGCCGCGGCTGGAGCCCACAGTGAATGAAAACAGCCCAGAGCAGGCTCTATATCCCACTGATGGCCCCAACGATCAGCAGTCCTCAGAGATGCCAAGTTCGGCCCACAAGCTTCCTCCATTTGTCAGCCTCCACATCAGCACAGAGGGACGACTGCCCACAGAGCCCCAGGCAGCTCCTCATGGACCAAGGCTAACTTCTCCTGTCAGGCAAAACAAAGGTGCAGAAGGCTGCTTGCACTATTTGGTGATTTCCACAGGGAGCATAAAAAGAAACCTCAGAGAATGGGGATGATACCATGAAGTACACTGTTGGGAGAAATAACTGGTTAACATTTCTTAGTACAGCTGTACCTGCTGTAGGGGGGAAATGCTCAGTATTCACTGTTACTATTAGGGTCGCCACTGTTGCTAATGGGTATGAGCAGCAGCGGACAGTAGGGTAGCAGGACCAGTAAAGGCTGTGCAGGGAACCAGTCCTCACTAACAAGGGGGCAGTGGGCTTGGAGGGAGAGGGCAGCAAGTAAATCCAGAGGCCTGGAGAGTGGAGGCCACATGGTGGGAAGCCAAAAGCAGGCCAGAGATCTCTGCCTCTATCCCTGCTGCTCCATCGGAGGCCCTGAGCTTCATCTTTAAGTGGTTTATCAAGGCTAACTCTTACCCACAATTTCCACTGTAAGTCAGACTCTCAATAAGACAAACTCTCCTGCATAAGTCAGAAGTCTTGGACTCCACAGCACTGATGTGACAGAGGCCATGCTGGCACGTCATCCCGGAAACGTCTGCTGAGACCGCCTCACATCCCTTGTCACAGGCCCCCCCACCATGGAGGGCTTGCTGGGCAGGAGCTGGGTCCATGCATCCACACAGAGATGATCGCTTCCCTACTGACTCTCTCGGCATCCCAGGAAACAATCAAAACAGAGTGAAAAAGACATTCCAGCACAAAAGACAAAGTGCAGTTGGATGCACTCGGCTGTGAGCAGCTCTGGACAGCTGAGCCGCTCTCCTTATGTGATGGTAAGGAGAGCCTGGAGTAGATCCAGAACGCTGATAGGCTTTGTCCAATCTGACCATGGACTTTCAAATCTGAAATCATCCGCTGCAGCAACTTTCAGGACAGTGCCAATTTTCCGATCTAAATTACTTCTGGCTCCCCGGTAGCATCTACCCATGAAATAAGCTTCTACCAAAAGCTGAAGCTTTCCAACAGCAATTATCTGGAATGGCCTCCAAACTGTACTGAACTCTTTTCCATCTTGCCTGTTAGCATGCCTGTGGGAAGGACAGGCTGGCAGTCACAGCGTTGATTCCCCAACTGGAGTCATTGTCCTCGAATCCTTTCTGACCGTTAGATGTAACACCCAGTGAGAAGAACCCAACTGCATTTAGCATCACAGGAGAAAATGCAGCCTGACCCTCAGGGATGCTGGCCTTCATGCTCATCCCTGCTGACCTTAACTCTCCCATGCTACTCTTAGAAGGGGAATTGGTGGCTTTTTTTCAGGTAGCCCTTAATTGGAAGTAAAAATGACTTTTGACTCAGGAAGTGTTTTTGCAAACTGGAAATCAAGTCATTTGTTAATTGCAGACAAATATCCAGGAAAATACTAATCATATAAATTAGCACAGTAATCAGGCTCCCTGAGCAAACATACCCCAACAGCTCCACAACCAAGTAGTTCATCCCTGGAAACTCTACCCCTGCAAGCATTTCCCAAATGATAAGAATGGGTCCTGAGAGACAGGCTTGCTGCTGATTTACCTGTGAACACCTACCACTGCATTGTAATACTGTACCAATCATGACTATAAAATGAGTCTTACCTGTAGAGAATATAAATGATCTGTGAGCAGAAAGGATTTACAGTTCACAGCCTAACATCAAACATGTAACCACAAAATCCTGCAGTGTTCCCAAGCTCAACAGTGACATGTTCCATCCCAAGAGTCCTTCATGTTGGTTACCCTGCAAGTGGCATGAGCCACTTCAAGACTGAGGCAGTGTGCAATCCTTGATTAAAGCCAGCCACCTGGCACCAGCACAGACTCCTGACCCCTAGCTTAATCAAACTAAATTACATGAATAGGAAAATGCAGAAAACGGATCTGCCAAGCCCTTGAACAATGTTTCAGTTTTCTCATAGCTCAAAATTATTTTCTCATGCCAGGGCTGTTATTTGTCTCCAATGATTCTTATGCAAGGACAAAATCAGTGTGACTTTCCCCATATGCCTTCATCAGACAGTTGCAAAGAACTTTCTACTGGGGCAGCTATCAGACACCCTGAGCCAGACTTGACCCGGAGGTTGGGAGTTTTGCTCATCTATTCTATTTAACTATTCTTACAGAGTCATGTTAATTCCCATTTGCCTGAGAAGCAAAGGCTTGTCCACGCTGGTTCTAAACCCTGCTCTTATCCTACCAAAGTTGATGAGTAATAAGCAGGGCATTTCTGTAGAGAACTCAGCTGGCTAGCAGATATCCAAGCAGCAGCTGAGGATTGGCAGGACATCCCAGCTCACTAGGGAGCAGAGCTTATCTACTAGATGGGCCGGGACCTCAGACATCTTTGGTGGCTAGACATGGACACACTGTGACGTTTAAGTCCTCCCTCTCCGGAAATGGCAAGAAGAGTGATCCAGCAGCTTCTGGGTCCTCACGGAGGGGTTAAGAATGAAATGACACCAACAGGTATAATTCCTCGGGGCCAGGGAAGCAGCCAGTTTGGTTCTCAGCAGCCCACGGCAATGGTAACACCATATTTTTTAATATCAAGTTCAAAAACTGAAACTACGGACCCACCAAAATCTTATTTTGCTTCTACTTGCTCTTTGAAAATCTCACCTTTTGTTTTCTTTTAAAGAGCAGCATTCAAAAGCTTAAATGCATTATCTCCTGAAAAGTTAATGACCTGAAATTTCAACAGTGGCCCAACTTGTCTTCCTCTGGGGGCTGCCCACCATGGTTAATCTTAGATACAGGAAGATCCCCCTAACGCCCTTCCAAATCCTCTATTCTTTCCAACTCGTTCAAGCACATGGTCAGCCTCCACCCCTGTTCTCAGCAAAGTATACAGTCATCTCTACCAGGTTTCCCACAGTTGTCTTCCCAGGGCTCACCTCACCAGCCTCATACCATGAGCAGAATGTCGGGGAAAGCAAGGATTCTAATTTCATACATGCACATTAAGTGTTGGAGCGAACAGATCCGGCAGCACAGGTCACCTGTGCCTTTGACACCCAGGGCCATCCAGACAATTAAAAGGATCTCAGTAAGTTTCCAAGCAAGGCAAAGGGTTCAAAGAATGTGTTTTTCTGCTTTTTTTCCCCTGTGAAATGGAGCTGCCCTATTTGTCCAGAAAACCTCTGCAAAAGTTATGATTGAAACCACTTGTGTGGAAAGAATGCCACTCTGGAGAGCTGGGACTCTCAGGAAGGAGGCCGCGGGAGGAAGTCGTGCAGGGGGTCTTGCGGGAGATGGTGCAAAAGTGAGATGAGGTTGCACAGGAAACACTTCCTATAAGTAAGAAGAAAAAGTGTGCATTCAGCAACCAGGGCCCGGTAAACGAGAGGGAGAGAGGAAATAACTCACAAATCTGAATTGTGTCTTAAAATACAATATATATTCCACACTGATCCACCAAATAGCTGGCAGGAAAAGTATTTTGACTTTTTTATCCTTTTCTCCAGACAAAGAACCCTGTGTATCAGTATATATTTAATTAAGTGTGTTTTCAGGACAGCTGCTGAGAAATGACCTTGTTCGTAAAGCAGGAAGAGGGCTGATGCTAATACTAGATAAACACAGAGCCACCTGTAGAGGCCACAGCAGGGTCCACCTAAAAGACAGACTCTCAACTCGCATCGTATCAGATTATATGGATGACCCAAAGAGTGGACCACTTCTCTCGCATCTCCGAAAACGCTGCCTATGTGCAAGTCACCTCTACCACTTACTAGCTCAGTTACTTCCAGCAAGTAACGTATGCCTCCGTGTCCATATCTGTAAAATAAGAAGAAGAATACTTACCTCATGGTGTTTTGTAAAGATAAGGAGTCAGTAGTATAAAGCCCTCACCCACTGCCTGGAATAAAATGAACTCTGAATACATGCTGGCTGGCTTGCTGTTATGTGAGGTTAGACCTGCATTGTTTGCCACACAGCAGGATTTCCTCCAAAAAGTGATTGTCTCTGCCATGTGGTTCCGTTGCGAGAAAACTCTCATTGCACCAACATTGAAGACCTGTTATCACCCAGCACAGGTGTTCGCACTGAGGATTCCTGCCCGCTCAGAATACGGTTCATAACACGCCCTTCAGCTACCCCTCCGAATCTCCCTGCTATTATCTGGCCTTTAATATGCCATTCCAACCCCCAGGGTCCACTGCCATTTTTTATATTTACCTTTATTAACACTATTCCCATTTACCCGCAAACTCCTTTTTACCTTTCTTGATTTACCAAAAGCGTGGGTAGTAAGTAGGGGGGAATGAAAAAGACAGTTATAAAATTTTCATCTTCCTCTCCCTGCCACAGAGAAGCAAGGGGACCATGGTGGAATCTTTATGAGAAGAAAGGGAGGGAAAGTCCCCGTGGTTGCCAGCAACAAAGTGGGATTCAGAGTGAAAATGACCAACGACACATTTGTGAATCTAATAATCGCTTCCTTTATTAAGTACAATCTTTTCAAATTCAGTACAATCTCTCAACTTCTCAGGAGAAATTGACCAAATCACTTCATCCACATTTCTGCCTTTTCAGAGTCCATGGTCATTTCCTTAGTGTGTTTATAAGGACTTATATATTATTTTTAATAATATTTTTAATTTGAAATACTTGTAGAATCACATGCACTTGTACAAAGTAATTCAAAGAGATCCCTGTGCCCCTTATCCAGATACCCTCAATGCAATACCTTTCAAAACTGTAATACAATATCACAGCCAGGATATTGATACTGATACAATCAAGACACAGAAAATTTTTTCATTACCACAAGGATACCTCCTACTGACATTTTATGGCCACATACTCACTTACGAACCACACCTACCACCTCCTTAATCCCCATTAACCACTAATCTGTTTGCTATTTCTATAATTTTGTCCCTTCACGATGTCAAGTAATATGCAACCTTTTCAAATGAGCTTTTTCCGCTCAGTGTAATTCCCTGGAGGTTCATCCAGCTTGAGGCATGTATCCATAGTGACTTCCTCGTCATTCCTGAGTAGTAAGTACTCTGTGGTAATGATGTACCGCAGTTTGTTTAACCATAACTCATTGGAAGACAGCTAGATTGTTTCAGGTGTGTGGCTATTACAAACAAGACTGCTAGGAACATTCTTATACAGGTTTTGTGTGACTTTAAGTCATCATTTCTCTAGGATAAATGCCCAGGAGTGCAAATGATCGACTGTGTTGTGGGTGCATGTAAGAATCCACCGAACTGTATAACTTTACATTCTGACCATTCATCTGAGTGGTCCAGGTTCTCTGCATCTTTGCTAAGATTTAGTGTTGTCAGCAAATCCATTTTTTATTTTGGCTATTCTGACAGATGTATAGTAGTATCTTGCGGTTTTAACTCTCTTTTCCTTAATGCTAATGATGTTAAACATCTTTTCCATGTGTTCATTTGACACATGTTTGTCTTCTTTGGTGGAATATCTTTTCCTGGCTTTTGTCCATCTTTTAATTGGATTATTTGCTTTAAAAAATTTTCTGATCACATGATATGATATTGTGATTTTTCTACTTAGTTGTGAGAGGTCCTTATGAACTCCAGATATTGGTCCTTTGTTAGACATGTAGTATGCAAATATTTTCTTTCACCTGTAATTTGTCTTTCATCCTCTTAACAAGGTTCTTCACAAAGCAACAGTTTTTAAGCTTGATAAAATCCAACTTATCAATTTTTCCTTTTATGGTTCATGTTTTTTTTGTGTGTCAAATCTAAACTCTACTGAGCTCTGGTTCACAAAGATTTTCTCCTGTTCTTTTTTTTCTAAAAGTTTTAGAAATTTCCAGTTTACATTTAAGTCAGTGATCCATTTTGAGCTGGTTTTTGTGCAAGTAGTGGACATAAGCTGGAGTATATTTCTTTTGCCTATCGATGTCCAAATGTTCCAACAGTATTTGTAGAAAAGCTGTCTTTCCTCCACTGAATCACTCCTTTTGTCAAAGTCAAGCTGGGCATATCCATGTGAATCCCTCTGGGTTCTCGTCAGTCGATGCCTTCACCAATACCGCAGTCTTGATTATTGTAGCCATATACCAGGTATTGAAATGAAATAGATGATTTATCCCACCTTCTTCTTTTTCGAAACGGTTTTTGCTAGTCTAGTTCCTTTGCCTTTCCATTCAAAGTTTAGAAAAATCCTGTCCATGTCTAGAAAATACTTGGCTGGGATTTTGTGAGGAATCAATTAACTCTGTATATCAGTCTGGGGAGAACAGACACCCACTTTACATTGAGTCTTCCCATCCATGAACTCACATGTCTCTTCATATTTTCAGATCTTCTTTAATTCCCTTTATCAAAGTATGAGCTTTCACCATATTTTCTTACATTTATACTAACAAAATGCATGAAACTTTTAATAATTTTATTTTTGAGTGATTATGAATGGTATTGTATTTTTAATTTTGGTGTCCACATATGCTTGTTAGTATAGAGAAATATAATTGATTTTTCATGTGTGTATTATATCCTGTAACCTTGAAAAACTAACTTTTCAGTTCTAGTTTTGTAGATTCCTTGGCATTTCTAAACAAACATGTCATCTTCAAATAGGGACAACTTTATTTCTTGTTTTTATATGTATGTTTTTATTTCCTTTTCTGAACTGTGTTGAGTGAGAGTGGAGAGAGCAACCATCCTTGCCACCTCCCTGTCTTAGGTGTAAGGCACTCAGGTTTCACCATCAGGTATGATGGTGGCTGCAGCTCTTTTACACATGCTTTTTATCAAGTTGAAGGAATTTCCTTTTATTCCTATTTTTCTGAAAGTTTTATCACGAATAGGTAATGAGTTCTATAAAAAGAAATTTCTGATCACATGATATGATACTGTGATTTTTCTATTAATTCATTCATTAGTATTTGAATATGGAAACATCTTTACATCCCTGAAATAAAACTCACTTGGTAACAGTGTGAAATTCTTTCAATCCATTGCTAAATTCTATTTGCTAATATTTTGTTAAAGAATTTCACATCGTATTCACAAGGGATAATTGTCTATAGTTCTCTTTTTTGTACTGTCTTTTTCTGTTTTTAATATCATGGTAACAGTAGTTCCACAAAATGGATTGGGAAGTGTTCCCACCTCTTCTATTTTCTGGGAGGATTCTGCAGAATTAATGTTAATTCTTCTTTAAACATTTGGTTGAATTATCCAGTGAAACCACTGTGCCTGAGGTTTTTTCCCCCTCAGGAATTTAATTATGAATTCAATTTGTCTAATAGTTATAGGTTATTCAAATTATCTATTTCATATTGAGTGAGTTGGGGGTAGTCTGTTGTTTTGGAGGAATTGCTTCATTTTACCTAAACTGCAAAATCTATGTGCATGGAGCTGTTTGTACTATTTCCTTATTACCCTTCTGATATTACATGTTCTCTGGGGCTACATATGTGCCAGCTTTAGTCTGTTCACAATAACCCTTCATCTTCCCTCCTTTTCTAGCAATGAACTTCCACCCTTCGTCCCAAAAGAGTTTCATCATTTTTCAGTTTTTATGTTTCTGCAATGACAGCACATTCCTCCCACCATTCAGAAAAGGTTTCAACAGGAGAAATGGAATTTGAATAGACTTTGAAGTATACACAGGACTGTGACAGGCTGAGCTGGGGGAATAATATGAGTGAAGACACACAGGCATGTGGTTATGATGCATGCTCAAGGGGCAGCCACATGCTGCATGCTCCTGGTTCAGTGAGTCAGTAAATGTGTAAGTGCCTGTTATGTGCCCAGCCCCATTCTGAACACTCTCTATCGGCGGGCAGGGAAACACTAATAGAGGTCTCTGCCCTCACAGAGCAAAGTCTAATGAGGGACACAGATTTAGTTGAGACAAGGTACTAAAAAATGTGCCTCAGTGATTGTATTAAGTAACTGCTCTAAATGAAGATAACAGATGGGATGAGAGAAACTGAGCATGGGTAAGTCAGGAGTCAGGGCATGTCCACGCAAGGCACAATGAGGATGGGTGGGAACGGGCAGAATGGCGGAGCTCTGTGTGGGGAAAGGGCCGACCCCTGACATGACCAGAGGAGGCTGCACACGGAGGGCTCACAACACAGGCAGAGTGGGGCCAGGCAGGTGACACCAGCCCCCATAAACTCAGCCACACGTGTAATGGGGACCACTAAAGGCTTCCATCAGGGAGCTAATATGATCTGATTCCATTAGATAGGGAAATAATAAACAGCAACCTTGAAAATGTAGTTTGGGAACACAGTGTAGAAAACTTTCAGCGACAGTCCCAGGAGTTTTCACGTAAATCACAGAAAGTGGAGAGGTATCAGGATTTTTTTTTTTAATAAACACTTACTCCTACATGTGTCACACAATAAATACAATCAATCAGAAGATAAAAATCAGCAAAAAGAAGAATATAAGCATAAGCCATAGCACACCATTCAGTGTCCATGTTGATGTATTTTAGTATTGACTTTTCCAAACAGCTTTCTATGTGCATACCGACCAGTATGTACAGTACACTGTCTCACCTCCTTAATAGTACATGTAAATATACAGTTCTGTATACTATGGAGTCTTACGGTCTTATCAACTAGAGTAATTCATAGGCTACTTTCTTCATGATTTACTGGAAACAACTATTTCCATAAAAACACTTAACATCATTTTAATGAATGGATAGTATCCCACTGTATGTATGTTTCTCCATTCATCCAACTAAATTCCAACTCTTCAATGTTTAGGATTTTCAAGTTTTCTGTATTCTAATTAGCTAGCAATACAGTTCACATCATCATAGCTACATGTGTGCATATGACAATAATTATTTCCCCACACTATATCCTACAAGTGTAAGTGCCAGGTAGAAGGGTACGAATATGTTAAGGACCACTTAACTTGACATCGCATCCACGTCTAGTACTTTATTCTCTCTACCTGTGCCTCAACTCCGTCTGCCATGTGGTCTGAAATACACACTCTGATTTTTCCTGCATTTCCCCACAGAATGAGAGGCAAGCCTATATCATGTCCCACCTGCCTGTGCGCCCCATGCTGCTTCACTGAGTTTCTGCCTGCATCTCAGCCAGGGCTGATCTTCCTGCTCAGGGTGCATTTCAGTCTCTAGTGGGACAAGTCACCCTTTCTCCTCTTCTTTTTCAAAGGTTTATTAAAATCTTTGTGCAGATGAGTGCCATGACTGGAACTACGCTTGAGAATCCAAATCTCACACAATACAGGATAGACTGAGAGAGGTGAAGGCATCACAGAGGGCCCGGGAGTGGGTGACCCCCTTCATGGGAGTGGTTTCAAAGAAAAAACACATTTTGAACTTAAATTACCAACCGAAGACAGGAAGAAAAACTGACATCAGATTATGATCAGAGGGTCTTCATACATAAACTCGAGGGGTGTGACTAAAACCCAAGGCTGTTACCTGACCTGGAGAAATTATCCAACTCACCTTGAGCATGTGCTAACTGCCAACATGGACAGGGGTTGGAAGTCTGTCTGCCCAGCTCAAGGTAGGTCTTTGCTGTTAGTCTCAGACTCCCAGACAGAACGTAGTTCAGCTTTTAAAAACGTATGATGAGAAAATGGCAGCATAGGGAACCCCGGAGTCACCAGAAACACCAAAAAACCTGACAGAAAATGTAAAGTCAACCTTCCTGGGCTTTGGGAGACAGCCAAGTGTTTACAACCACACGTAAGCTGAGCCATGGGCCAAGGAAGGTGAGTGGATCCGCTGGAGGGCATGGGCCGCCTGACAGCCGGGCTCTGTCCGCTCCCTGGGTGTGGTAGCCTGGAGGACGACAGCTCACATCCCGTGGCCACCCCGTTCCCCAGGACACAGACTGCACTTGATTCTCCAGGATATCCCCAAGGACTGATCAAGGGCTCCCTTTGTTTTGCTGAGCTCAACCTGCTCAGGGCCCAGTGGCAAGTTCAAGAGCTTCTCTGAAGACAGGGAGAGCTGGAAGTCGCAGACGCACAGCAGCCCAGAAAGGCCAGGAGGCGCTAGGGAGGGCAGGGTTCTGCCACAGCCTTGTGGCGGTTCTCCAACACGCTGAACTTCCAATTACCAAATAACCAGCAAGCCTCCCTGGGACATGCCTGGAAAAACTGAAAATAAGTGTTCAAAAAAACTTGTAATGATTGTTCATAGGAGCACTGTCCACAAGGCCAGGAGGGGGCAACAATTAAATGTCCATCAGCTGATGAATGGAGAAACGAAATATGGTGTATACATACAGCAGAATATCGCTCAACCAGAAAACCTCCTAGCACATGGATGAACTCAATGCCGTGATGCTAGTTAGGTGAAGAAGCCAGGAACAAAGGCATACTGTGTGTTCCCCCTTACCCAAAGGGCCAAGATGAAGCATGTCCCTAGAGACAGAAAGCAGATGGCTGCCTGGGACTGAAGTGGGGAGCGACTGCCCAGTGTGCAGGAGTCTCCCTTGGGTTGGTGAAAGCGTTCCAGAACCAGGCAGAGCTGACAGGTGCACACAAGGGTGATGTACTCAACGCCACTGAACTGTACCCTTTAAAATGGTGAAAACAGTACATTTCATGTTTTATATATATATATTTACCACAAGCGTTTAAAGCTTTATTATAGTCCTTGAAACTGTACTTATTTTCTCACATCTAATAATCATATCATATCAATTGCCTAATAGGCATATATATATACATATACCCCATGTGAATACACATATATACATAAATTTATAGGAAAAATATGGCATAATTGATTTTTAATAATCCTCCAAAGGGGAGGCCTTTTAAAAGTATGTCACATTTACCTAGGAGGTATTAAAAATTATCTTTGTAGACGTTTTAATTATAAAAAGTTCTATATGGAAAAGACCTATAAGCAAGTTTTCCTTAAAAAGAGAAACTGAGGAAATTAATGGCATTTCACATACAGAAAAGTGCCGATTTTCTAATATACACAGTGCTGTTACAAATGAAGAAGGAGTGGGGTATTATGTTTAGTACACATGGTGAGGGGAATCACGGGGAAAACAGTGCAGCACAGAGAAGGCAAACAGTGAATCTGTGGCATCTTACTACACTGATGGACAGTGACTAAATTGGGGTATGAGTGGGGACTTGATAATATGGGTAAATGTAGTAGTCACATTGTTTTTTCATGTGAAACCTTCATAAGAGTGTATATCAATAATACCTTAATAAAAAAAAGAATTTAAAAAAATCAACAAGGAACAGGCCAAACACAGAGTAGGAAAACGTGAAAGAGAAAGAGAGAATAGACAAATGGCTTTCAAACATTCTGAAAGAAAGCTTGCCCTCTCATTATAAGATGAATGTCAAATAAAGTCCTATTAGTTTTCACCTCTCTGATTGGTAGAGATGAAAAATTAGATGACATGGTGTAGCCATGAGAGATGAGGAAATCCATAAGTGCATTCTTCTGGCCAGAGTGGAAGCTGATAAAACCCCTGTGAAGCACTTTGGTAATAAACATGTACACTACTGACATGTATCTTTTGATGTGGTGATTTTATTTCTAGGAACTGATTATGGAGAAATACTCTTGTACATTTAAGAAGACATATACACACTTTTCACCGTAATATTGCTTTTAAAATTAAAGAGTTGGAAGAAAACAAAAATATCCATCAAGGAACTGTTAATAATAACACAGCCCACCACACAGTAGAAAGATTGGAAAAGGTTTTATGTACAAACGGAGAATATACTCCAAAAAAATGACATGAAAGAAACAAAGGGTAGTACTTTAAATATTTTTGTAAAAAAAAAGAATATGAATATGCATGGATTTGCTCTATAGATACATAACCTATGTCTGAAAAGATATTTAAAAACCTATCACACTGACTGCATCAGGAAAAGGGATGGGTGCCCAGAAAAGAGCAAGAGAATGACGTTGCAACTTGTGTACATTCTGAATTTGAAACTCTATGAACTCATTACTATTTTTAAATCTTGAGTAAATATATATCTTATATAATACCCTTAGGAATAATGCCAGTATTTAACCAATGCTATTAAAGATTCCATAACGATAGACTCAGTTGCTGACATAACAGAAACCCAGACATTATTGAAATATAATGGCATTAGGTAGACCTCATTCAAAACAATCACTGGATGTAAAACATTGCTGAAGAATTTAACATACTTACAATGTCATTAAATACTGGACTTTTGCTTTCTGCTTATCCACAGCACAGACAGTGAGGTTTCCATGTGAGCTAGAGTGGGATCCCAGCTGGGCCTTGCAGCAGGAGCCCCGGGGGCAGGTCTGTAAATGACGGCGGCCAGGACAGCCGAGGCCATGTGAGCAGGGGCTGGGGTACGGGTGGGGGGCTCACCCAGCACAGTGCCACAGCCACCTGCCAGGTGTAAGCTGGTGGGCGCACCTTCTCCAGTGTGCACCGCAAGACCCCTCCTCTCTAACCACTCCGTGGTCCAGAAGGACCATCAAAGGCAGTGAGCAGGCCTGGACCACAACCTGAGCTTCTAGGCACTACCAAAAACCCATTCCCTGCAGCCGTTTGCTGAGCATTTATATGGCTTTCATCATTTAATATGCCCAGTCACACCTATTTAAGGTTTCCATCAATTTCCCTAGTTTACACACAGATACTGAAAATCCACATCAAAGGACCTCCCCAGGGTTTTCATAGAAAGAAGTGCAGCTGGGAATGTGGCTCAGAAACAGAGGGAAGAAGAAATCCCATGGGAGTTAAAAAAAAATCAGCCAACAGCTCTCCTGGATTCGTTGCACAGAGAGCTGAGCTCCTTCGTTTCAGAGCCTAAAGGATAGCAAATTATGGAAGACCTAGTATTTGAATATTGTATCAGCCCATATTCTGCTTCATTTGGCAAATGTGTTCTTCGTTACCCACATTAAAATAAGCTGACTGATTTGCAGGAGACCATGGCAAAGGTACAGCGGAGCAGAGTGGCTGCAGGGAGCTCAGAGCGACCCACAAACCCGCAAAGTCCCAATGGCATCGTTTCCCTCCCTTCCTCGAGCTGATGTTCCCTCTAATTTAATTTTTAATGGTTCTGTGTATTTTCACTGAAAGCCACCTAAAATATTTTTCTGAAGTAGTTAGAATACTAACCAAAGGCAGAAAAGAAGTCAAACCCAACGCCAGTTAAAAGAACTGGAGCAGGGTGTACACAGAATGCATGCTATGTGCCAAACGGTGCTGGTGGGGCAGGGGTTCACCTTCAGTGTCTGGGGGGAGAAAGCAACACAATGGGGTGTGCCAAGTCTGCACCGGGCATGCATGCTGAGGGGACACTTCAATTCAGGCACCAGAGGAGATGACCCCTCCCTGCCCAAACCCCACCAGCCCTCCCATGCTATCTGTACTACAGCATTGTTGTCTGCGAATTCCAGTGCTGTATCTGTCTTGAAGGCACTTGAAGGTAATTTGAACTATGTCTTTTATGTCCTCAACACATAACAAAATATGTGAATATTGTAAATAGTCAGTAAATGTTAAGTGATTTAGCAAATAAGCAATTAAATGAATAAATGACTCTCTAGAAGCATGACACTGGACCTCCCAGAAGTCAAATGTGGCCAAGCAGTAAAGGATGATATCCTGGCAGAAAGATCAGCAATGTCTGGGAAAGACACTCAGAATAGAGACCACAGGCTTTCAGTGAAGTCCAGGGGGACTGAAATGGGGAACAGCAACTAACGGGAACATGTCAGGAAGAGGCTGAACAGATAAACAGGGGACCCAGTCAACAAGTGCCTCTCGCATCCGGCTTTCACCAGAAATGAATGCCCTACTTTGTTTGGGTAACTAATAATCACATTATCACTCAAATACAGAACGTCACCCAAGGGAACCCTGTCCAATTCTTTTAAATCAAGAACAATTCCATTAATAACAGACAAGAGCCCAATATGTTATATTTGATTATTTAGAGATGATTGTTTAAACAATGATATCACCACTATGGATTTAACACTCCATTAAGATACCTTGTCTTATTCATTCCAAAATTTGACCGACCTCAACTGTCAAGTTGCCTGAATGCATGGAGGTACATTTGAGCCAGGCTGCTCAAAAACTCAGAGTAATCCAGTCAAATTCCAAGAACAACTTCCTTCTTTATTGCGCACCACTTGAGAAGTGAGTACATGGTCTCTTCTGAGGAAACCGCCCACTTTGTGCTCCCATCGGTCACACGATCCCATGGTGACAGGTCTGAGAGGCAACGAAGACCAAGGAGGCTTTTGTGTCAGGTGCAACCATAAAACGATATGAATCTTTTTGTTACAAATATACAGGAGACAGAAGTCCCCATCCCCAACTTTTTACATGTGCAAAGTAACCAGTTAAAAATTTGAAAGTATTACACTTCATCCTGCCCGAGCCACAAGAAAAAACAGGAACACTCTTCTCAGGTGCTAACATGTCTCTGGCTTTACACTGAGGGCATTCTGAAGACACAGCACAGGTCGGTGCGCTCAGAAGGAAAACTGACCTCAGCAAAGCTAAAAGAGCCTTTGGCTCCAACCTTCCTATGGAGCATGTCCTGGGGTTCCCTTCATCAGCTGGGCTTGGGAATGGTAGGTGAGAACTGACTGCAGCCGACCTTTCTGGAGGATTCAGGAGCTGATGCTGCTCGAAGTCACACACTCCACATGAGCCATTCTAGGTTTTGTTGATTGCTGGGCTTGCCAACTGGTCATCCCCATCCAGGCAATTTTCTAGGCAAATCCTCACTTCCACATTTCTTCCCACAGTGCCTGGGGGGGACCTGGCTGACTACCGATTCAGGATTTTGAAGAGATTTCTTTTTTTAATCGTTGACAACTTAGGTACACACAAAGACTTATACATAAATGTTTTTACAAGCTTTATTTGTAATAGCCAAAAGCAGGAGCCATCTCAGAAGCCCTTTAGCAGATGAAAGGGGGTCCATCCACACTATGGAACGATACTCAGCGGTCAAAAGGAGTGAGCTTTGGTGCACGTGGCAGTTGGTGTGCCTCTCCAGGAAATTATGCTGAGTGAAACAATAATCTCATAACATGTGGCTTAGTGCATTTATATGACTGTCTCATCATGATGAAATGATAGGGATGGAAAAGAATTTCGCGGCTGCCAGGGCTTAGGGACGGTAGGAATGAGGTGGTTCTAAAGGGAAGCCCGGAACCCTTGTGATGGAACTGTTCCATCTTGACAGCTACTGTGTCACACGGATCAACACATGTGCTGCAGTTACATCAAAGTAAATTCACACACACACTCACACACCAATAAATGGAGAACTGGTAACACCTGAACAGTCAGCGGAGTGTATCCATTCAACCTTTAGGCTGTGATAAAGTAATACTGTACTATAGTTTTACAAGATGCTGCCACCCAGAAACATATGGGATCCTTCTGCCTTATCCCCTTTAACTCCATGTCGATCTATAATGATCTCAAAACAAAAGCTCGAAAACAAAATCTTTGAGGAAAATTTTTGACCCAGAATTCATGCCCACACTGTGGCTCCCCTTCTACGGAGTGGGCTGGCCTCTCCTTTTTAGTGATAATTGCCTGTTAGTTTTTAATCAGTGAAGAGCATCCAGGGGCAGCTCGGAAGCCCCAGGCCATCCCTGCCCCACAATGCTGGGGAGGGTCCTGAGGCAGGTGCTTCTCTGATCTGAACCCTTTGCATCCCTCTCCTGCTTAACTGACTGGGGTGTTAAGCAAGGTAGGCCCGCTCGCATGTGTGTACGTACATCTATATTTACATGATTTAAAAACGTTCCCACCTTATTGAAATCATTAAGATACTCTTTGTTTTCAAATAAATGTACTTGCATATACAAATAAAGTTACATATATATATCTTCATCTCCCGAATAGTTTAGGGGCTACTGTGGGATAGTGTATATAATAGACACTCAGCAATTGGTCGACTGAAGCTAGTTAAATTGATGATTCCTGGGTGACATCTAAGCAAAGGCAGGATAAGTGCTCACCAGAGTTAGACCGCACACCTTTGTGGTTCTTTGCAAACCCAATCAGTCTATTCATCTTAAAAACATTTCATGGTGAAATGTGTAGCTCCAGCCCAAGCCTCACCCACCAAACTCCAGATCCAGGACCCAGCTGCCTGCTCAGCATTCACGTGGGTGTCCCCGCCAGACACCTGGCGCTCCAGCCGGTGGAGATCCCCAGACGGGCCCCACTGCTGGCCTCCTCACTGGGGTCGATGCCACCGTCCTGGTCGCGCAAGCCCAATAACTCAGCCTCCCTTGAGTTCTCATAGTCTGTGTCTCCTTCTCATATTCCACATCTAGCCCATTAGCCAAATCTATTGACTACATCTTCAGAAGATATTCATGATTCAGCTACTTTCACCATCTCTAACGACAGCCACTGATGCATGACACCAACACATGCCCCAGATCATCACAGGGACCTCCCCTGTGGCTGGTGAGTGACAACCCAGCACGTCCAGGCCTCCGTGCATTCTGTTTGCCTTCCCGTGTGGACTCTGTGAAAAGCAAGCTGAAACTTGGAAAGTATTGCTCCTCGTGGTTCACCCTCTTGGTGCACAGGGACCTCTGAGCTGCCTCATGAACATTTCGCCAGGCCACTCTGCTGAGTATCTGTGAGTCCCACATCAGTTCCCATCCTCCCGACCAACAGCCGGCCACTCCCAGCAGATGGCCAAGCATGCCTGGGATGCGTGGCTGGAGCCAGAGATGCACAGGGCGTACCAGCCTTGCTTAGGCAGCCCCCATCACCAACCCCAGAGTCCGGCCAAGGCCTCTTAACGACCTTACCCTCCACACTCGCTCTCCACATTCCACTCTCAACAGAGCTGACAGGGTGATGACCTCAGGGGAGCACCAGGGCCAGAGAGCAGCCAGGCGCCAGAGGAGAGGGACCAACATAAACCTCAGCTTTCACTCTCAGTGACATCAAGGAAGTGACACAGCACTAGGGTTTGAAACAGTGACTCTGTCTGCTGAGCTGAACACACAGGTGGCCTGGCCCGCCCAGGCATCCTGCTCACCACGGGGCCTTTGCATGGGCTGTTTCCTCTTTCTAGGACACTCTGCCCTCAGAGATATACGCCCCCTGCACCCCTTTCTACCCACTTCTCTGATGTCACTTCCACAGAGAGGCCAGCCCTGGCCACCCATTGTAAATGGTAGCCCCCTGAGGCTTTCCCAGCCCTTCCCCACTTTATGCTTTGCCAAGCTCTGGTCGTTTTTAACACAGTAGGAAAATTTCATTTTGATTGTGCTTATTGCATATCTCCCCCATGTGAAGCTGAGCTCCACACAGGCAGAGATCAGCCAGCTCCATATATACACTCAAGCTTTATGTCAGAGGAGAGCAGAGCGGCAAGGCTGAGGGCACTGGTGGGCTTGGTGTGTGAGCCATGTTAGCGTCACCCCGGCTCCCACAGGCTGCAGTGGTGCCGCTTACACACAATCGCGGTGACTACCACTCAACCAGGCAGGCCGAGGGAACAGGGGCCTTACCCCCTGGGCTCCCTGGTGAGTCATGGCTCTTTCTCAGGCCCACTTCCCCTGACTCTGCCACCTGTATGCTCACCATGGCGACACAATGCTGGGGGACAACGCAGATGGGACAGCCTTTGGGACCCAAGCCAGACACAGGACACTGGGGAGCAGTAGGCCACAGGCTGCTGACTAACCGCCCAGGACCTGCAGGGAGCTGGAAAGGGCCAGGCACGCTTCCTCTCCAATCTACAGAACAACAGCTCGGACCTCTTCCACACACTGCAGACAGATCGGCAACTCTTGGCCTTTGCCTCATATTCTGTTGCTGAAAAATAGAAGGAAAATTCTGCAGGACCTAAGCTGACTCTAAACAGGATGCGTGGGGGTGAGTGTTGCACAGTGGTGTGTGGAAGGATGGAGTCAAGACAGGGTCACGCTCTCACCATAACGAGATGGATGTCGTTTGGGGTAGCCTCTTCCTGCTTACATCCTACTTCAGCTGTCCTCTGCTGCCTCCGACCAACACATTCAAGTTAACACAAAAATACAGAGCAAAGCTATTTGGCATGTGAGCCAATCTACTAAATGCAAACACCAATGTTAGGTGGGGACAAGGATGTTTCCGTTTATTCCACATGGGATCATCTCACCACCTTTTGCGTATTCAAACTTACATGCCTTCACTTCAAAATATAAGAAATAGTTCTTCTACAGTACGCTGAAACAGTCAGGGAGTGGGAACAGGATCAGGGAAGGAAGACGAGAGAGGATCCCTTCTGTGGACAGGACCCTGGAGTCCTATGGGCAGGAGCCCAGGCCACAGACCCTCCTCGGGGACTGACACCTGGGTCAGTGGGCAGAGCCCATCTGGGACAAGAACCCAAGAGAAGGGGGAGGACATTGCTTTGGGGACAGTCCTGGAACCCTTTGTACCTCAGTTTCCTTGCCCCAGCACTGAGAGTCACCACACCCCTCCCTGGGGGTCCCAGGGGAGAATTAAATTATCCCATTCTGGAAGAGCTGGAAACGTATGAAGCCCTCAGTCAATCCTACCTGCTCTCACGATCATCAGCTATGGCAAGACAATGACAGACCCCGAACCCTGCCCTTGCCCCCATGCATACCTCATGGGGCCAGAAATAGGGGCAGGCAGAGCTCCTGTAGGGCAGACTCACATAACAGCTGCCTGGCACCGAAAGCCAGCACTCAGGGCCACCTGCCCACAGGCATCCTCCTCCACGAGCAACCTCACATCATGTGACATCAGCTCCCCCAGGTTTATTATTCTGAGTTGACAGAGCAACTCTGTGCCCAGTTTCCCCACCCAGGAGCGCAGGGAGTCAGCACGGGCCCACAGGGAAAGACACCTAGGCTGGTTCTCAGGGGCTGTAGCACATTCAAGTGACCGTGTGACCCTGGACAGGTCACCTCCCAGCACCTGGGCCATCTTGGTGATTAAAGAGGAGCATCACAATGAAAAACGGATGCAAACCCAGGCCCACACCATCCTGAGAAGAATCAGACACCCGCGGAAAGCCGTCTCCTCCCTCCTCATCACTAGCAATGTTTGAGGAACCTCTCCTTTGGCCACAGGTTTCTATAACCTCTCATCTGCCAATTCTAATTAAGAAAAATGGCTGAGGTTTTTCAGAGCAGTCATGTTCACATAAAAGCAACATCAAATTCTGCAGAGTAATATGTGAAATAAATCCAATTTTCATCACTAATGCTAATAGAAGGAGACACTATGTGAAGGAAGGCTGCCCTGCACCTATAACGTGAACAGCCCAGTAATTGTCTCAGGGACCAAGTGCAGAGAGTCTCCGAGGAAGAGCAAGCGGCACCCTTTTTCTGGTTGACTTCTCAGTAATTAAGTTACTGAACTTCGAGTCTTATTTCTAGATTTCAGGCAGTGCTCTCCTTTCCGCAGTCCTTCGGAGCTCATCCGTTCAGGTACCCACCAAACGGTTATTAGCATGACGAAGTGGCAGGCAGCCCTGACGCACTTGGGAGGCAACAGTGAGGGCTACAGGCTCAGCAGCTCAGAGCTGAGAGCCACCTGGCGAGGAGCTGAGCGCTGTCACCCAGCAGAGCCCAGCTGGGGCACACACAGGATCCTCTCAGAGCCATCAGAGGCCCTGCACCCACTCGGGTTCTGGAACGGGTCATAGGTCAGAGCTGAAGCGGCACCAAGTTAACGGGGCAGAAAGTGGGAAGAGTATTTCAAGCAGACTGAACAACAAATGGGACCCTCAGTGTAAACGCAAGCAGGATGGTGTTTATGTAAATGCTGTATACGCTGAGGTGGTGAGCAAGAAGGGTGGAGAGTCACCCAGCAGCTTTCAGGAAGGCATGCTGAGAATTCTGGACTCCATCTTCTCAAAAGTAATGGGGAGCCATTGAGGGCCAGGCTTGGCACTGACGCATCCTACCACATTCTATTGGCCAAATTTAAATGACTGGACAGCCCAGACTCCCAGAGTGGGGAATAGATTAGCCTCTTCATGGGAAGCACGATCGCATCGCACATGGTGTGGACACCTGGGCAGGGAGGGCTGGAGGGCTGGAACCCGTTTTCACTGTGCAGCTCCCAGAGGGCCCATGGCAAGGGCTCTGGGTGTGAGGTGAGGGGTGGACATGCAGTAGGAGCCCTGGACTAAGGAGAGGGATTGATCATTATAAGGGGTGGCTTTGGAGGGAGTCGAGAGGGGAGGGAAAAGAGAACAGGACTTGGAAGAGAAAGGGAGAGACAAGTGAGAGCAATAGGAGATGACACACTGAAATCTTTGCACAGTTCAGAAGCAAAAAGTTGAAAATTAAAAACAAAACGGAAGCACCAAAGTGCCTCCCCCGCCCCCCCGACACCTAACTGCAGAAGTTCAAACACAGATAATGTCAACTATTATTAGCCCGGTACATGAGGGATGAGAAGAAGAGCATAGCAACATGTGTGCATGTGCATACCCCTCAGAAGCATGCTTCAGCCTGCGGTGCAGCCCAATATTCCTGTGCACTCCCAAACAGGTAATCAGATTAAGTGAACTTCTGGACTACACAGAGCTTTCTCATTTCATCACACGTAGTGAGCACACCTACATGAGCAGCAGAAGTGGCCTCTGTTGAGCAGCTCTGCATGCAGGCCCTGGGCTAGGTGCTGGAGCACGCGCTGCCCTCTGAGCCTGAGCTCTTCACCATTGCTCCGCAACGAGGCAGTGCTGAGACAAAACAGTAAGGACAGGGAGAAACAGGATGATCAGTGCTTCCTCCCAAACCCTCCCCAGTTGATTTAAATCTCCGTCAGGGCTGTTTCAATGTACCATGTGGATGCCTCGGGCTCACGGGTGCAGGCTCAGTCTTCCTGAGGTCGCCCATTCCTCCTCTCTTCCTCAAGTGGCCACCAAGGCACAGCCCACGGGGACAACAGCATCCCACATCCCGGCGGAAGCGGAAGGGGCTGAGCGCAGCTTCCCCTATGAGCTGCAGCCCCCGTCTCACAGAGAGGAGGGTGCCAACAGACCCCTTTTTGTTCAGGTCCCCCTGCCAATCTGTCTCTAAAGCAACCAACCTGAGCTTGAAGGCCCTCACCACATTCTTCGTCCCATAACCCTTGGTACTTACAAGGGGCAGGGCCTCGGGCTTTCTGACCTCTTGATGGAACCCCTCTTTTTCTTGGAGCATTATCTTCCTTATACTGTGGGCAATACTCTAAGCTCTACCATACTTGATATCTAAGGCATCTAGAAACTATGTGATCCTCCTCCCCTCCCTCCCTTCCCTGCCGGCTCATTCTCTCTTATGCTCTCCGGAAAGCTTTGCTTTCAAGCCTGTCAAGTTGGCAAATAAAAACTGGGTTTGACCGTCAAAAATGAAAAATGTCTTTGCTGTTCAGTAGGTGTCCGTGTCTACTCTTTTCCCGTAAACTCAAAAACCAGTGTCTGCTAAAGCCTGTAGGACACAGAGATGAGAACAATGTGACATCTGGAAACTCTGTCCCCATCACAGACCTCCTACCCCTATTTCCACAGCTAGTAGTAGTGCTAATACTGCTTCTAATAAAAGTAACCATAATAAATATGTTTAAGTGGTCTCCTTAGAGAACAGAGGTAGGAGATAGAATATTATTTGAACGTGCCATTCTTCTAGGACATTCTTGGACTTCCTCTGCTGTTGCTGTGAAATATTCCCCAATTTCTCAATGGAAAAAGTGTCCCTTGACATTCATTCCCTGAGCATATATTTAATGAATGCCCACTATTCATCCAGCAACACAGTAGGAACAGGATACATAATGGCCAATAAGGCAGACATGAATGTATTACCACAAAGCGAAACACAAATAATTCCGTCAGCATTTTCCACCAAGCTTTAGTGCAGCTCTCCATGTTTATGGAGCATTTCCTGTAACAAGTAACAGCACTATGTCATGCTCTGGTGGTGTGCCCTAACCATGCTCACGCAAACACCTCTGGATGTTTCCATTACATCACATACCAGTGTTAAGTGCACCAGATGACCAGCAGAGCCGGATGACCCGGGAAACTCACAGTCCATCCGGTCAGAGACCTGGTCCCTGCACTGTGCCGCTGAGGAACACAACACACGACAGATGGCACATTGCCTTAAAAAGTCATCCTCCATTGAATGACCTCACAGTTAAACCACCAATAGAGTCCACAGAGGAAACACGCCATGAGACTGGAAATGTCATTCACCCTTCCCCTCCAGAAAAGCAAGACTTTTGTGCAGTTTTTAGATGGAAGCTTGGCCACCAGCCTTAGAATTTTAGTCCATTCTACTCAGCTGAGCATTCTTAGAAAGAGAGACGACCTCAAAGCTACTTCTGTCTGCAGGTACGTCCTTAGAAGTGGAAGAGGAAAACGAAGTCATTACGCTTCCATTCACCAAATAGGTGAATCCTAGCTCACTTCTGGCTGAGAAAGCTGCAAAGACTCATTCATAATGTCTTCCTTGGACCAGACAGTCCAGTAAAGTTGACATATATAGTATTTTGTAATAGTATCATAATATATGGTAAGACTATATTATGAAGTTTTAAGAAACCCATCAAACAGAAAAAAATAACGTTTTCTAGCATACATCCAAGTTGAACTTCGCTTGGGTTTTTTTTTTTTTTCCTTTCGGTAGGAACAAAGATGGCTGTCTTACAAATCAGATCTGGGCAAAGCCAAATGGTGATCAGAAGATATGGAAGAGAGGAGGGAGGGGTTGGCAGATGAGTCTATCCAGAGGGGGGATTGTAAGAGCTCTCTGAAGACAGCAGATAAGGAGAAGAACACCGCGCTTTGAAGAGGAGAATAAATGTTTTAATTAAGAGGGTCTTGGTATTCTTAATTATAAGCAGGAAGATGGTTTGGAAGCACCATTTGCCTAGATGTTGTTTACAGAAGATTCAAGAGGAGGAGAAAGCCACGGCACCGAGGGTTCTGGCCACTAGCTGGATGCTCAAACTCTCATCTCTAACACAGGAGCCCAAGACATAGAGAATTCCTGGATGTTAGTAAAGTGCACTTGTTTTTCTCAAAAAGAGCAGAACACTTTGCAGAAGTGTCACTAATTTTCAAAAACCACTCTGGGAGAGGCAAGGAAACAGAAGGAATTGTTACTGATCACTGTGTACCAAGACTGGTCTGGGCGGGGACACCACCGAGGCAGTTCCCCTGCTTTAGTTCCTTTGACTATGTATCAATCCCTGGGACAAGCTGAATGTTCTGAAGACTTTACAAAATCACAGTCTTGCATGAAGTAAGTTAGATCTGATTTGTTTCTTGGGGAAAATGGGGGGGTGCTTTTTGTTTGTTTTAATGAGTTGAACAAATACAGACATGTAAAGTGTAAATCTATTATTCAATTTACATCTGTACTATCTTCAGGTCAGAAACTGAAAGGATAAAAAATGATTTCTTGGGGAAAAAACTGGCAAAATGAATTTTCAATTTATGATTTTAATGTGAAGATTACGATTATGGTACATGATGGAAAAGCAAGGGCTGTGCTTTTTAAATCTAGGTGAAGTGTGTAAAACTGATGTAGATTAAATGTGTCTGAATGTAATTAAATTTATGAATAGATAGAAAAATATGAAGTTTTATTAACTGTAGAAGGAATGTGGGTCCTCCACTGCCCAGCCAGTTCACAAAGACAAAGGCGATCTCAGCTTACCGGGGTTAAATAAACACAATATTTTATATTATAGTTCAAATGAATCCATTTGCAACGAGACTCAGTCTAAAATTGGTTTACCAGATTGAGTATCTCCAGGGACGTGCAACAAGCACTACTTTGAGGCTGCATGCGCTGCGCAGCGAGAGCCGTGCACAATGACCAGCCCAGCTCTGCTCTCTGGACGGTGCTGAGGGCCTGGGAGATCTTGTCTGATTGTTCACAACACGGCGTGTTGCATATTCTACAGTCCTAAACATTCTCAGGCTGGCTTTTAGTAATGAGTGTATCAGAAATAGGAAGAGTGAAAAAAATATGTTTCGGCAAAAAAGAACAACCACGGGAAGTCAATGGTGAGAACAAGGCAAGGAGGAGACAGAGCATTTGCACATGGAAGGGGTGCTGGGAATCGGTTGGCTGATGACACTGCTTTTGATGGATTAAGTCCTAGGGATCTAAGCAAAAGCACTAGGGGCCAGTGCTCCAGGCTGAGAGCAAGGGATTCTGGGCTTCTGCAAGCAAGACAAAAAACCTGGGGAGCAGCCCCTTTGCTGGAGTGGGGCTGCCCTGCCTGAGCCCCCAGGAGCCACGAAGACCAGCAGGGGCTAAATTCCCTCTTCAAGGACCGTTTGGCCAACCAAGAGCTTGTTAATTGGTGCCAATTATTGGTTTGCCAGCAACTCCCACAGATTAATATTTCAGGAGTTAGAAACCCAGCTGAGCATGAAAAGAGCATAAGCTCAGAGTTAGGAATCACATTTCAAAACTACAGGGGAAAAAGAGAGAAAAAGTGTCTCTTGAGTGAAGAGGAAGAGACTCATTCATCTCGATTAATACCCAAGACCCTGGAAGCCTGAATCAGCTCCCAAAACACAAATGCGTGACATTGGTCTGCACAGTTTGGAAGGTGTACACCTACACATGCTGTCTGTGCCTTTTATAGAAATGTCCCCCTATAGTTCAAATATCTTCCCTTTTCTGTAGCAAAATGGAACATTGCTTAAACTTCCTTTGGTTAAAAGGAGCTTTTCAAGAACGTGTTTCCAAAACTAAAAAAAAAAAAAAACGAGTGAGCCGGTACAATGTTTCTCTTATAGGAACCAAAAAGGGCTCGATTCACTGTGCCCACCACATACGTTCTCAACATACATACTAGCTCTCAGCTAACAGAAGGCAGACAGCAAATTTTCTTTGCTTCATCAGCCTGCCTTGTTCCTTGAGAGGTCCCAGGAACTGGAAGGAGGTGGCCCTGGAAGGCTGAGGGTGCAGCAAGCAGGAGGACCTGTGAGCCGACCCCTCTCCTGGTCCTCACACCCCACACCAGCTGAAAACCCCAGTTCCCATAGGACCCCAGTGCCTCCCTAGCTGATCCAAAGGCTGATTCCCCACCTCAAGGTCCCCTCACTCCCGGCTCCCACCCAGACTCCTGGCCTCCCTGGGCACTCTCAACCCTTACTTCTCTCCATACCCTACCCCCTTCTCTCTGGCTCCCTCCCCGACCCTGGTTTCCCCCACTCCTTGCCCCGCAGCCCTCCCCAGCCCCTGGAGCTGGCTGCTCACCCACCCCAGGACCCCCCTTCCCCTCCCTTCTGCCCCCTCCCCTGCAGGCTTCTCTCCTCCCCCTTCCCTTCCTCCCTCCCTGGAGCCTTCCCTGCCTGCCTATCATCTTGCTCTAATTGTTTCCAGATTCGTGTGGGAGGTCAGGCCCGGGAGTGCTGCTTCATGCCAAGTTTATAAACAGAGCAGTGTTTCCAGATGGCCGCTGGCTCCAGCCTGGCGAGCAGGTTGATTGGGACCAGAATAACAACAGGTGGAGCGCAGACAATGAATTCCTTGACACTTATTTACTCCCTTCACTTTTTCTTCCCTTACAGCCCTCAGCTCCATCTGCCATAGTCGCCTCCGACAGATTTCCAAAATGTTCGAGTGAATGAGGGGGAGGCAGTGGAATGCGAAGGAAAACAAGTTGTTTCCCTAATGGGGGTGGCGAGCTGGAGGTGGAGAGCGGCCGCGGGGTCTGTGGAAATAGAGCAACACCCAGGCAAGAAAAGAGAGAGGCCGAGAGCCCTGGGCTCCGGCCCCGGAAGGCGCAGCCGGCTGTGACCGTGGGGGAGCGCGAGCGAGGACGGCGACTCGCCGGTCCTGCGCCCCAAGCCGGAGGGGCAGAGCGGCTGCCGCGGTTCTCTGCGCCCCACTCCGGAGTCCGGACTCCCACGCCGCCCCGCAGCCCCGGCCCGCGCCCCTGCGCCCAGAGGCCCCCGCGGCCCTCCTGACCATCTCCCATCAGGCGGTAGCCAGGAGGCGGCGGTGCGGTGTTTCTTGAGCCAGTGTTCTGGGAGAGGCCTGGTGACTCTCTGAAAAGAGGCTGACCCGTGCACGCAACCCCATTAAGGCAGTCAAGGGGCTCAAATGGAAGGAAACTGGCCAGGGTGACCTACATGTCCGAATCTACCAAAATGAACCAGCGGGGTCTCCCGCGGCAGGCTCAGCAGCTCTCTGCGGAGAACCCCGGGAGGCAGCCGAGGAAGGGCCGCCCCGCTGGGCCGGCGGTTTTATGAAGTGAAACGAAGGGTTTTCGTAAACAGCAGCAAAGGCACCAGATGCCTCTAGTTAAACGTGGAATGGTACCAGCAAGCCCGGCAATGATTGAGAAACCTTGCAGCAGACTTAACACACCAGGGAATGAATTACAAGTGACAGCGTCCGGCGAGCTGTCCCAGAGCCCCACGCCAGGCTTGCACGGAAGAGCCCTCCCCGGGACGCGCGTGTGGCCCTCCGGCACCCTGGCAGGGCCGGGGCGCCTCCAGGCAGCCTCCGGGTTTAAACTCCGACCTGCAAACGGATGGCTGAGGAAAGCGCCTAAGAAAATAAGCATAGGAATATCAAAAGTGCGTGTTTGTGTCTCCCAGTTAAGACTAGATTATCTAATGTGAGTCCTTTGAATCTGACTTTCTACTTATAAAATGTAACCCAACCCTCCAGCTTTGAAGCTTCGGGGTCTGGGACCAGGACTGTGCAATTTATCTGAACTGACAGAGCCGCTGGTGCCCGGCCCCTGCTCCGGCTCCCTGCTCCTTCCATCCCTTCCCAATCTCCCACTCACCAGGAAGCCACCGCAGGGCTGCTGTTAAAATACAATGTCACGCTGGTATTTCCTCTCCACAGCAAGATGCAGGGTATCTAAAGGGTCCATCTAAAAAGTGGGGTCTGATAACTGAGTCCTTCTAGAAAAAGAATATAAATGTGTATCTCTTGAAGTACCTTCATTAGTTTCTCTACTCAGCAATCACTGAGGTTTTTATCTGAAAAGCTCCAAGTATTAATTAAGGAATTCTTAAGAAAACCGAAACATGCTTTAAACTAAAGAGCAACAAAATTAAGACTCCTGGAAATGAATGGGGGGCTGAGAGGAAAGGGCAGCAAAGGGGGAGGGGAGGGGAAGCTGGATGCTGAGGAGACCAGGCTCCAGAATCAGCTCACATTCCAGCTCCATAAAGTCGCCCAGTGAAGTCAGCTCTCCTGAGAGGATGTTTACCTCTAGAGGATCATCTGTGGAAGATGCTGGACGTTTCCTGGCGAGATAGCATAGCTGGTGACAGGTGCTCTATGCATAAACATTGCAGCTCCCAACGTACTTAGAAATATCAGAAAGAGCTGCGTTTGTCATAACTAATGAATCCTGGCACATAATCCTCCATGCATTAGGGAACAAGTTCTACCCAACAAAAAGGAAGCACCAACAGCTGAAGAGAATTCTACCCCATGTCACCCCGGTTCATGTGATTACCTCGTAAGATTACCCTGCAGCCTCAGGCAGCCATCGCAGAATTCCCTACCATGACCACCTTGTTCTACGGCAGAACTTTTTTCCCACGTGTACTCCAAGACTGGGCATGGAATTTTGTTCCCAGCCTCAAAGCATTGAGACACACCATTGTGGCATCCACTGAATTTACCAGAACAGGGATACACAATTTGTTCCTACAAATTGCAAATACCAGGTTAAAATGAAAGCTACTTTTGTAGTTTAAATACTCAACACTGCTCTCTAGTTAATTAGTGGAGAGTGGAATTTGTTGGGGCTCTCCTTGTCTACAAAGAGCTAATGGTAATGGTTTAGAAAGTCAAAATATTATCAATGGCACAGCATTTCTAATTTCATTGATAAATGAAAACTGTATATTTTTAGCATTGGAAGTGTTAAGTAAGGTGGGAGTCCTGGCTTTACTATGTGCCAGTGTGATTTTGAATTTCATCTGAAAGTCAAAACGCAAAACCTAAAACATAGGAAAAGAAACAGTTTCTTCTGAGAATTTTATTTTTCAAATTAGAATTTATTGCACTTTTTCAAACACAGTCCAAAATATTTCAACGAACACAATGTGTTTGTTATTTTTATATACTGGTGGTGTTCTTAGGCAGAATAATGAGGCCGTAAAGTAGGCGTGCCAAGGTCTAAGTGTACAGAGGGGCTTTAAATCACTAGTGTTTACCAGCAGCGCTAGCCTGCAGAGCCTGCTTAAATGCTTCCTGAAACGAAACTTATTTAGAAGTTAGCCACACTGCTCTTGCAGTAAACCAGCCAAGCTACTCTTTATGTAACATTTGAAACACTTCTAACCAGAATTAAGGGTTTTTTTCCCCATATGCTTGGCAAGCAACTGAAAAGACTAGTGTGGAGGAGGTGAGAAATGCCATTTCCAAATCCTCAAAGCCAAGTAAGCTGTCCGTGGTGACTTAACCCAAATTCCCTCACAATGGACTATTTGTTAGTGCCAAATTTAAAGTTTCAGGATGCAAAGTCAGAGATTTCAAAGTGTGGATGATAAGCACATCCTTTCCACTACTTTTTTTTCCCTAAGAGTCATCCCCTCCAAGCTGTTCCCTGCCTCTGCTTTGCCAAAAGTCTGTCCCCATTTATGCAATGTTCTCAGACAGAAGTCATCGCGGCCACACCCAACACTGGCCACATCTCACTGTGGGGCCTGCACCAAGTCCTTGCTACACCCTGCCCAAAATGCCTGCAATTACAGCCAGCAAGTGAAAACAGTAGGCATTAGTAGAACAGGTCTGTAATCTGGTGTGTTTTCTTCCCTTACCTCAGGCAGACAATCAGCAGACGATGATTGTGTCTTCTCTGAGCAGCTTCTCTCCAAACCAGTCCTAATCACATTAGGAGCTCCAATTAACACCGTCCTGTTCTCTGGGTAAGAACCCAACGCAATTATCGGCCTCACGTTGGGCCTAAGCACCGGCGAGGCAAATCAGACTGATCCTCCCAGGGCAGCCCTGGTGGCAGGTACCCCAAACTGCCCTGCCCCATGGGCTCTGCAGGCCAGCAGACACGGCCACCTGGGAATTGCCTCTTGAGAAATTATTCACTTGAATTGGACTTTTCATGTGTTCTGTTCAGGTGTGGAGCTGCTTTTTCATTTTAACCTCTAAATATGCTTCCACAGCAGCTTGGCTCAATGTATACCATGTTTTAAAGCCTTAGGCCAGTGAAATGGAACTGCCATCTGAAGCCAGATTTGTGGCCACACATCATTTTCAGCTTGTGCCCAGAAAGGCTGGTGAGTGAAGACAAGACCTTTAGTAAAATCCTTTCTGACAGTGACCAGAAATAACCACAGAGTGATCCAAATGTATCGGCACAATAAGGACTAAAGTTAGCAAACAATCTTTTCATATTTCTAACTGAGAAATTGTAAGCTATACCTTTTAATGGTATTCAGTTATTCTGCCCTTGAAGCAACAGTTGTATGTTAAAGCTGTCAAGAAAATGGTTCTGACATCAGTATTTGCTGGTAAGCCAAAGTCATATGATGTTCACATAAGTCAGTTGAAAGCTGCTAGAATGACTATACGTTAAAAGGTTAGTGCAAGGTCTCCAGTGTTAAAAATTTTTAGCCAAGGTTTGGCCAGACACAAATCTAATATACTGGTGGGGACAGGGATGATCGAGTTGGTTAACATCGCTCCTGGGCAGGCAAAGCAAACAGGCTCAGCTTTCCAAGGCCTGAGCGATACCTGCACACCACTGCACAGATGATTTCTCTAACCCAGATTCTCTGACCATGACTATTAGAGCTTTAGCCATTTAACTGAAATTAGGAAGAATGTATTTAGGATTATACAGGATTTATTATGAATCCTGGTTAAAGAACCTATCAAATACCATTTTGTTTTATTAAGTTGCTTTGCAACAAAACCAGAACTCCTGCAATCTGAAATGAAGATCCAATTCTTATACAGAATTGCAAAAGAATGGCCTGAGTCCGCAAGGAGTTATAATAACCTGAACTGGCAGAAAGGGATCTGGGGTAAACCATGAATTTTAAAAATAAATTAATTCCATCACAAAGGAGAATAACCCAACTCAAAATGTTTAGAAGCTATCATGTAAAATAGTGTTTGGAAGAAAAGGCTTTCCCTTTGCATTTTTAAAATTCTCATTTTTGTTCGACATCATGGGGCTTCCATAACTTATGGTATTTTCAAAAAAAGCGATTTCATTTAGTTGGGTGGATACATTGTTTTTAATGTCACAGTCATGGTTGGAGCCCAGTGACGACCTCCCCCAGGGTGCCTCGTTCCAGATTCCCACCCTGGCTCACTGCCAGCAGCCCATCACAAGTACAGGGCACCAGTCACCACAAGGCCCAGAACAGGAGAAGCCTGCCCTTGTCCTGAGATACCGAAAATCTTTCCACATCTGATTCAGTTAAACTTCTTTCCCTCTAAAAGAAAAATAAGTGAATTGTAAATAATAAAATTAAAATGTGCCGTAACACTGAAATAAATTCTTGCCACAATGGAACAAGGTTATTTTATTTGGAAAGGGCTGAAAGTTACCAGTGTCCCACTTGCTTCCGATAGATTCTTAAATATCCAAAAGGATTAGGAATGTAGTACTTTGCAATAATAACTTACTCCCAATAAAAGTGATCTTTGGTCAAGGACCAACTAAAAGTTATGGAACCCAAATTAAATTTATGACAATTGAAAAGGGCCTGCCTTCCTGAAACTCAAATGTCCTCAAGCAGATTTCTCAGTCCTGATGGCACATTATTCAGACAAATCCAGAGAAACGAGGCAACAGGGAGACAGAGAGAGACAGAGACAGGGACAAAAAGGACAGAGGAAGAAAGGACAAATTCAGGTGCTTTCTTTATTTTTAAAAAGACAGCCCTGAATAAGAGTTGAAGGCATTTCAAGGAATCAAGTCATTTAAAGTGTGTGTGCTGAATATTCCTCATCAACCTGATATGCATTGTTGTCTCTGGGAACATGCCATGAGCTGGCAGGAGTTCTCTGGCATGAAGATTTAGTGTCTCCTTGAGAGCAACAATAAGGAGAATGCTTGGGCTTTCTGTTGGGTCACCTCTAAGGGACAGAAAGTTCCTTCTCACATTAAAGAAAGCTGAAGACCCAAGGCTGGGCAGGAAGGGAGATGTGGCATCGGCCTTTTTGAGGCATGAGCCCAATCAGTGAGCTCCAGCACGGAGCACTGTAAGAAACCCTTTGGGAAGCCCAGTCAGAAGTGGCACACTCCTGAGTGGCATTAGGGTGACAGCAGTAGAAGACAGAAGCCAACAGGCAGCACAAACTGGCATTCATGGCCACCAAAAAGACAGGGTGACCACCCAACAGGGGAGTCTGGAAGATTCTCTGGGGAAGGAGGAGCTTGGAGACCAGAGATTCTATTTTGGTTCAGACTTGGAATCAGAGACTCAGGTTGGGTGGCAGGATTCCAGAGGGCACAGGTCCTACCTCAGCAGCTCAGTGCTCCCAAAATAGCTTGCAAAAATATCATCACCTTTCCATGGAACATCATGACTGTTCATGCAGGTCTGCAAGCTCCTGGAGATCCAGGCTAAGCTTTCCGGCTGGGTACTCAGCAGGCAGCCGGCAGGACCAGGCAGTACATGCTGTGGATGGGAGGTACTGAACTCTCTCCAGGATGAAGAGGACTCTCTCCTGTGCAGTCAGACAGACATGGGTCTGACTTCTTATTCAGCTGGGCCCTTTGACCCAAGAGTAGATTTTCTCACCTGTGAAGTAAGGATGGCATTCCCATGGCGGGGAAGCTGTATTAAAAATGGGGTAGTGAATGTGAAGCTATGTGCACAAGGCCTGACACTGAGCAGTGCTTGATTCCAGTAGCTCTTAGTTACCAGGTCCTGCTGGCAGCCACCTCCCTAGATCTTCTCTCTTGAGATTTATCAGTAAATTGACAGAAATAATATTTTAGAAAATCACGTATGCTTACATTGAAGTTTGAAAAAAAATACTGCATTTATTTTAGTTGGAGTTCAAGAAGCTGAAATATTTTTAAATACATAAGTCTTAATTCAAGATGCAATAATTTAAGATGCAAAATATAAAAAGCACACGTTTCTCAAATTCTACATTTTATAACTTGTCTGAAATATCTAGCATGTGAAATGTATGTCAAAACCTGGCTTCCAAACATCACCAACATAGCCTGTTGATAAGAGAGACTGAGTTTATTGCTTGCTATGATAGGGACACCACCATCTCACAAAACTTTGTCAGTGCTGAGAGACGGGATGGTAAGATCACCCTTCCTGAGAATTTGGAGTTTGGCTTCAAGCAGGGCTTATTTAGGGTCAGGTAAGTATCATGACACAACAGCTGTGGATAAGAGGAAACAGAGGTGAGAACTCGGAGTGGAGGGATCCCTTTGAATCTAAAAGCATAAATTGTTGGTATTTTTCCACAGGCGAGTTGATGAATCTTTCAGAAAGTTCCTACAATGAACGATCAAACCATTTGTCTGGGCAAGAGACTCGTGGAGAAATAAAGTCATGCCATGAAAACAGAGGATGAGCAAAGTATGTTAGTGTGCACAGTAGGTGTGATTATGGTTCTTGATGTCCAGGCTGGCTGTGAGGGTGGACAGCCTCTGGGTTAAGCCTCCTTTCTGGTCATTCTTCAGGCAGACTAGAAGAATAAATCATTGATTAATACTTAAATGGGTGCTCAACCCAGGTCTTTACAGCTGTTTCAAGTGTCATAATCACACGACAAGTGTCTATGGATACTTATTCCAACTGCCATGTTTCCAGTGATGCTTTTTTCAACCTCCAGAAGTATCAAGTTTTCTAGTTCTTTCCAGAGGACCTTTGTTGGATGATACAACCAAATAGTGGGAGTGTACTAGCATTTAAGACTCTGGGGAATAGTTCGATAAAATGAAAGTAGAAACACAATAGTTCAAAATCCTTGGGACAAAGCAAAAACAGTTTTAAGAGGGAAGTTTATAGCAATACAGGCCTACCTCAAAAAACAAATATCTCAAATAAACAATCTAACCCTACACCTAAAGGAACTAGAAAAAGAATAAACAAAGCCCAACATTAGTAGACGGAAGGACATAATAAAGATCAGAGCAGAAAAAAATGAAGTAGAAACTAAAAAACAGTACAATAAATCAATGAAACTAAAAGCTGGTTCTTTGAACAGATAAAATTGATAAACCTTTAGCTAGACTCATCAAGAAAAAGAGAGAGAGCAAAAAACTAAAAATAGAAATACAATTTGAGCAGGGAATTCCACTCCTAGGAATTTACCCAAAGAGTACAATTTCTCAGATTCAAAAAGACATATGCACCCCTATGTTTATTGCAGCACTATTTACAATAGCCAAGATATGGAAGCAACCTAAGTGTCCATCAGTAGATGAATGGATAAAGAAGATGTGGTACATATACACAATGGAATACTATTCAGCCATAAGAAAGAAACAAATCCTACCATTTGCAGCAACATGGATGGAGCTGGAGGATATTATGCTCAGTGAAATAAGCCAGGAGGAGAAAGACAAGTACCAAATGATTTCCCTCATTTGTGGAGTATAACAACGCAGCAAAACTGAAGGAACAAAACAGCAGCAGACTCACAGACTCCAAGAAGGGACTAGTGGTTACCAAAGGGGAGGGAGTGTGGGAGGGCGGGTAGGGAAGGAGGGAGAAGGGGATTGAGGGGTATTATGATTGGCACACATGGTGTGGCGGGGCATCATGTGGAGGAGAGTGTAGCACAGAGACGGCAAATAGTGACTCTGTGGCATCTTACTATGCTGATGGACAGTGACTGCAATGGGGTATGGGAGGGGACTCGATAATATGGGTGAATGTAGTACCACATTGTTTTTCATGTGAAACCTTCATAAGAGTCTATATCAATAATACGTTAATAAAAAATAAAGTAAATATAAAGAAAGAAAGAAAAGAAAAAGAGAGAGAGGACTCAAATAAGTTGGATTAAAAAATCCTATTTATTAATTCCTATATATTAGAAAAAAAAAACCTCAACAAAGTGGATATAGAGGGAACATACCACAACATAATAAAGACCATATATGAAAAACCCACAGCTAACATCATTCTCAATGGTGAAAAGCTGAAAGCTTATTCTCTAAGATGAGGAATAGGCAAAGGATGCCACTCTCACCATTTTTATTCAACACAGCACTGGAAGTCCTAGCCATAGCAATCAAGTAAGAAAAAAAAATAAAAAACATCCAAATTTGTGAAGAAGTAAAATTGTATTTTACTATTTGCAGATGACATAATGCTATATACAGAAAACACTGAAGACTTCACCAAAAACTATTAGAATTAATAAATGAAATCCATAAAGTCACAGGATACAAAATCAATATACAGAAATCTATTGTTTCTATATACAATGAACTAATGGAAAGAGAAATGAACAATCCCATTTATAATTGCATCAAAAAGAAAAAAATACTTAGGAATAAATCCAACCAAGGAGATGAAAGACCTGTACTCTGAAAACTATAAGACACTGATGAAATAAACTAAAGATGATGGAAAGATATATCATGCTCATGGATTGGAAGAATTAATATTGATAAAATGGCCATACTATCAAAACCAATCTACACATTCATTGCAATCCCTTGTCAAAATACCAATGGCATTTTTCAATGAACTAGAGAAAATTATCCTGAACTTTGTATGGAACTACAAAAGATTCCAAATAGCCAAAGCAATCTTGAGAAAGAAGAACAAAGCTGGGAGAATCACACTCCCTGATTTCAGACTATACTGCAAAGGTACAGTAACCAAAACAGTATGGTACTGGCACAAAAATAGACACATATATCAATGGAACAGAACAGAAAGCCCAGAAATAAAGTCACACTTATATGGTCAACTAACCTATGACAAAGAAGGTAAAAATATACAGGGGGAAAAGACAGTCTGTTCAATAAATAGTATTGGGAAAACTCAACAGCTACTTGCTAAAGAATTAAACTGTATCATTGTCATACACCATACACAAAAATAAACTCAAAATGGATTAAAAACCTAAAAATAAGATGTGAAACCATAAAACCCATAGAAGAAAACATAGGCAGTAAACTCTTGAACACTGGCATTAGTAATTTTATTTTCTGGATATGTCTCCCCAAGCAAAAAAAAAAAAAAAAAAAAAGGCTCTTGAGATCTTACATCCAGACCCTGCTATAAGACACATACTTAGAAAAGGATTGTGAGCAAATATTTGTAGTCTGCTTCTCAGCCAGTGCTAAGAAGGCCCAGGCTGAAACAAGAGAACAGATACCTTCCCAAATTTGAAGAGTCCATAGATCCAGATACGGGACCATTAGCTGAATTACCTAGATCTCTGATTTCTTACTTTTTCTCCCTGGATCTTTATAATATGAAAGACCCTAGAAAGGTCTGTGGGGTTGTAAGTACAGCATCATTCCCCTAAGCAGCACACATTCCCCCTTGAGAGGCTACACTGTGTAGAGGCAGCTCTGCTCTGAACATCACCACCCTCTTCCATGAACTTCTCAGGCAAGGACTGTGGTGACCTCATCTAACTAACTCTCTGCTATTCTCTCAACCATAAGATGCAGGATTCACATGATTTTTCAGGCCTCTTGTAAAGCCAGCAAGAAAGAACCAGAGAAAGAAATAAGTGAGAATTCCCCTAGAGTAATTAAGGTTTCAGTTCTTCACTAAGGACCCAGGTTTTCTCCTTCTTGAATTAAATTTTCCATTGATCTCTTTTTTCTCAAGGACAAACTGATGGGCCGAGTGGATTTTGGTGATGTCAGAGATAATCCTGAAAGCAGAGACTAGCTTACCAAAGTGGTAAGTCCCTGCCCAGCTTGCAGTAGGGCCAGTAGGCCGTGGTGCCACAGATCTACCAGTCAGGGTGACCCCGCTAATCAGGGGCCAGCTTCTGGGCCAGCTATCCATACAGGGTTCTCCAATAATGCTGTAATATTTGGATGCCAGGAAAAGAATTTTGCCCATCACAATGATTAGGTAGGTCTAAAGGAAAACAAGCAGTAATAGGTTGCACTTGTAAGCTCTGTGACAGTGAGATGGGCTCCACGTAGATACCACCTGTTCCCAAACCCACTTCCAGGTTCCATTTTGGTTAGAAGATCGGCTCCCACAGGAGACCTGGAGCACTGTGGACACAGTGTGATGCCAGCTTTAGGTTTTTTGACTGCCTGGCCCATTTTGATGTTTGCAATCTCAAACTTCACCAAATGGTTGAGCATAGTTACTCAAAAAACTGATTCATTACAAGGAAATGGAACCAAAGGAAGTTGGTGCTCCCAAAGAGAAGTACATGCAAACCCAAGAGTTGTCCTCTTCAGCCAGTTCACAGTAAACTACAGCTAGCTATTGGCCTCATACCAAGGAGGAATTAAAGATGCAAAAAGCAATATTAGAAATAAGAGTATTATAGGTAAATAAAGTCACCTTAAGCAAGTAAGAAAGAAAGTAGCTGATGAGAGAAGGAATTCAGATTAGAGTCATAGTCAAGGTCTGGTTCTGAGTCTGGGGTGGAAGCCCTGCATCTGAGGACCAGGAGCTCCAGTGTGCTCACAAGCCCCCTCGACCTGAGGTCTCCAATGGGGGCAGTATTTCTTTGACTGAGGATATTCATGTCTCTTTAGTTGAGGGACATAAATCCAATAGTGAGCTCCCAAGAGTTTCAAAGCTGTACTGGTTGTTAAAGGCACATGCTGAAGCTCTTCCCAAGGGGTTGTGAGATAGCCCTTCATTGAAGACGAAATCCCTGGCATGTAGCAGAGGCTTCAGGGAAGCATTCAAGTCAAAGAAATGGTATTTGTATGTGACAGAGACTTAACACAGCCATGGTTCACTTATTACTGGTCATTTCCACAGTGAAGGTCTGATGAGAGTTCATTATAATGTGAATAACAAAGAAATCTGGTTGCTTCCATGGTATGCAAATAAACATAAAAGAGGTAGTCTAAAGTTTCAGACAGAATAAAGTTTAGTTTATTTCACTAAAGGATAATGAGTGTGTCTTCAAATTCAATGTACATTAATCTGTATACTGAGATAACACAAATCCAGAGATGTAATATATATAACATACTAAGAATATGCCAAGAATTTAATAAAAATATACCAATATATCAAGAATATTCAGTAAACAGATTCTGTGAATCTGGAATAGGTCTTTAACATCTGTAGATTAACAGACTCCCTAGGTGAGTCTGATGCACAAAACATCACATGCTAGATTCAAATTAAATTAAGATTATGACCAAGGAAATATTTTAAACAACAACCAAAATTATGGCTGATAATATATTACTGTTGCCTAACATCAAGATGCTGAGGGTAAAAAATGTGTGTATATGTTTTAAAATATTTATATAATACCTCTCTACATACTTAGCATAAAGAAAAGCCAATATCTCTCCTGATTTGACAACTCTTTCCATGATACTCATCAATAATAACAAACAGTCCTAGTTACTTTTGGTGCCTCTTTTTTTAAAGTGGAAGAACAAATCTTTGTAATTTTCTAGGGATCTTGGAAATCTCAAAGATAGTTTTAGGTAAAAAAGATATCCTGAAAACCAGTGTACTTAATTTTACATTTGGCAATCAATATTAGGAAGGAACAAATGTTGTCATAAGAGCTGAATACTCCAGATAGGATTATAGGTGCTTAAGAAAATAGTACTTGGTTACTCATTTGAAAGTGGCAATAAAACAATTAAAAATAAGCATGGAACGTACCATGATTATCAAGAGCCTTAGCTCTTTCAAAAGTAAGTAAGCTTTATATTCTTAACTAGTCAAAGGCATAAAACCAATGTAAAATACAAAAATATATTTTATTAAAATAGTATCTTGGCGGATTACACCGAAAATACACTCTCTTCATATTTTAGGTGAAGCCAATAAACAGTAAAGCAAAGAAACAAACTCATCAAAATTGAGCAAACTTTGCTTAGATTTTAACATGTTTCATAGCTTTTGGGATCCACTATTTGCCAACTTTCCTTTAATCTTTAAATCAACTTCTCCTTTCAAATTCCCTCTTATCAATCAACCACATCATTTTTTATGTAGGCTCTCTGCTTTCTTAGCCAAGGTAGGGCAATTCTTATTTCAACACCTCTCTTACAACGTCTATGTCCTCATTATCAAAAGACTCCCTACTTTGAGGTTGAATAACAGAGGTAAAAACATCTAGTTGTCTTATCTGTAAAACCATAAATTTTTCAGGGTTCTGGTTCCCTTCATTCTAAGGTGCTTTCAAAAAGCTCAGCAAGTTGTTGGGGCAATGGGGTGATTTCCTATTCTCCATCATGATTATATATTAACCCTCAGTTTCTAGCTTAACACCATTTACAAAAAGTGAGGAGAGAGCCAGGCCTGGTCCCATCTGCTTCAAGAGCTGGCCCTGGATGCTGCCTTCTGGTCTCAGGGAGCTCTCCCCTGAGTTCCCCGGCTCCTGTCCTCTCTTTGCCTGCAGGACTGGATTAGAGACTCATCTATTGTCACAGGAAAGACTTTGGAGACAGGCTCCAAAGACATCTCATGGCACTGGTAGCTTTTCTGAGCCCCTCTGGTTTCCTATGAAATTTAAGGTTTTTTTTAAATCACCCTCAAAGCTTCTCATTCCACTTCTTAGGTTCCCACTAATACTGAATCAATTAGTATATATCAGGGAGTTCTGGATTACACATTCCTAAAATTGTCCTAACCTCTCCCTATTCTGGTGGATATTTGGGAAGTCTAACAATGATTGTTGGTCGGAGAAAATCCAGAGCTTGAAACCAATAGGCAAAGGCTCCCCATTCTGAAGGATGTTTAGCTTTTAGAGGCAACTGCACCTTAGGGGATTCTGGCTGGTCAGGGGCAGAGTGGACAGGGGAGAGGGGCAGCAGGATAGGCACCTTTGGGTATGAGCTGGGATTTAGGGGATCTAGAAGACACAATTGTAAGTGTCCCACATTTTGCCTTTGCCTTAGCCAAGGAATCTCTTAAGGAAAAGGTTTTCGAATCTAGTTTTGATGTTTCTTCATGCTAATTAAAATATCAGTATTAGATGTTTGAGATTTTCTCCATTTTTCTTCTAAGATGCCTTTCCAATGAGCAATCTTGGTCATAACAAACTCTATAAATATCCTTGATTAGCAAACACACTATTTAGTAAGATAAGCACATGAATTTGCATTATAATGTAAGCACATTATTTATGAGTCCAGCCCAGAAGACTTAATTTTAGACTGAGTCAAATCCATGGAAGCCTGGGAATATTCCATCCAAAAATGTTGCTTATGCACCTCAGGTCTCAGCCTCCCCAGCTAGCAGATGTGCCGTCCAGATGCAAACCCCAGACCAGGTTTTTGGCTCCAGAAGAACAGAATATTTGCAGAGGAGGGATCTCCCAGAACCAGACAGAAGAGACAAGATGGAGGAAAGTCCTCGAGTGGTTTTCCTGAGTGACCCATGGCAAACTGTCCAGAGGAGGCCAGTCTTAGAAGAGACCTTCAGAACTCCTTGGTCCCCAAGGCTGGCTACAGACAGGATGAGCTCATTTCAAGGTCCCTCTTAATGTGGGAAATAAAGTGACTGGGACAGAAAAACAGTAGTTTTAGTAATGAGGTGGATTCCCACCAATGATCATCATTTCTCAAATCTGATCAGCCAGCCAAACAATATCTAAAGAGCATTCCTTATTCCTAGGAAACAAAATAACCTTAGCATCTGGGGGATCATTGAAAGGCATGCTTGTTCTAACCATACAAGACCCACTTAACCCACATCGTGGTCAGAAAGGCCCAAACAAGCAGGAGCCCCACAGGCCTCGAAGGAATGGGCTGTTTCCCGGTCAGATATTGTAGCCAGAAGGTTTCAGTCTCCCCTGGATCTCGGTAGAACCCCCAGAAAATCCAAGACAACACCAGCACAGTTGATTGACAGCTGAGTTTATTGCTTGCTGAGGTAAGCGGTTTTTACCACCCACCAAAGCTACCACTGTGCCTCGGAGGAGGGAAGGGAAGGTCACCCCCGCCAGAGAATTGGGAGTTTGGCTTCAGGCAGGGCTTGTTTAGGGTCAGGTAAGGATCACAACACAACAGTCCCCCTGGGAGGACTTGGAGATGAGGGATCCCTTTGAATCTTGGGGCATACTGTCGGTATTTCTCATAGAAGAGTCGATGCATCTTTCAAGAAATTCCTGTAATGAACAACCCAAGCATTTGCCTGGTCAAGAGATTCCCGGACATTTATGCTAATAAAAGCAGGGGAGCAGTGTGCCATGACACTTGTGCGGACAGCACGAGGCGGCTCTAGCTCTCAGAGCTCAGCAGGGTGGAGTAAAGACTCCCACGTAAGAAACCATCATAAGTAATATAAATACAAAACATATTCATGTTAAAGATAACAAACATACCACTTTTAAAAGGAATTCAAAAATAAACTTCTAGAAAAAAATTCGTGTCAACACTGTGGGATTGGCAAAGTAAAAAAATTTAATGAACTTCAACTGAGGACTTGCCCAGTGGCAGGCAATTTCACAAATTTCCTTATTTATTTGCCACTACAATCCAGTGCCCTAAGTGTGGTCCTCATTTTGACAGCTGAGACAATCGAGCTCTAAAGAGTTACGATGACTTGTCTGAGATCATACAGTTAGAAAGTGGCAGAATCTCGATTTAAACCCAGGACCTGTCACTCCAAGCCCAGTACTGCTTCACTATGTCACACCAGCCTACAAACATGAGGAAACAGGCCAAAGGTCAGCCACACATATGGAGCAATACTTCATCCAAAGGACAGCCCAAGCTAGGAAGCCTCCCAGAATCACCATTTACCACCATAGTTAAGTCTAGGACTCTGCCTGTTCCTCCATGTCTTCCTTCCCTCAGCCAGAATGCAGTTTTGCTAAAGAGCCGCATGTTAGGACTCAGCACACCAGGTGCCAGACCCTCCTGCTGGCCTGTTCACTCTGAGCCAGCCCTCCAAACAGTCATGAGATGGGAGGCCACCTCCACCCCTCAGAGCCACAGGCCAGCTTGCCCACCCCTCTCCCGGTGCCTCGCCTTTCCAGGCAGTGTATTAGCGTGCAGCAGGAGTGGGGAAGCACTTCTTCCTTCCATTAGAGGATTAAGGGAAAAGAGGGAGGCCGCCAGTTCTGGGTGGGTCCAGGACACCCCACGGAGAAGATGGGGAAGGCCTTTCACAAGACCTGCACATGTGTCTTCTCCTGGGTTTTCAAAGTGTATCTGAGCCTGGCCCCTGTGATGAGAGGCTGATCATGTCCCCTGCCAAGAAGGGCCTTCTCCAGGCTTATTAGACCCACTAGGAAGACACATCTGTGTCAACTCCATCCTGAGATGTGTGGGGAACACACATGGAAGGGGGGATTACACAGCTCATGTGGTCATAAACTCTTTTGTTCATGTGCTCAGGGTCAGAAGAGTATAAAATCTACACACTCTGTGTTATCCGCATTTTGATGATAAGTGAGTCTCGAATATAAGACCCTGATGTCTCAGATGTCATGAGAAGTTTTCACTGGCATTGATCACAGATAGGTCTGTAGCTTCTTCCTTCAGTCAGTGGTCACAAACAGACCTCTGGAGCGCTACCCTCCTTCCTCATCCCCTGCTTAGAGCCCCCAAGTGCCAGCAGCACACACGCCTGCCATGAGGGGGCTGTTTGGGCTGGATGTCCAGAGATGGCGAGGCATGCGCCACAAAGGCTGAGAGCAGAGACCACTGGGAAGGAGCTGAGTCACCAGGAACAGTGACAGTAATGATACGGCATCAGGTACGAAGCCCCACCAACCAAGAGCTCTAAATCTGACCTCATTCAGCTCTTACTAAATACTTACTAAATGAATACTAAGTTCTTACTAGTGGGGCGGGATCATCTCCACTCAGAGACAGCACAGCAACGGTTCCTTTGGGAGGTTACCAACTGCCCACCCACGGAGCTTATTAGTTGCAAAGTCAGGATTTGGCGCCATGCCTCTTCAACCCATGCCATCCTTTCCCTGTGCCAGGCCACCCACCCTTCCTCCTCAGTCAAGCGGGCCTGACCTGGTGTGGGCTTGGCATGAGGCCAGGCAGGGCCGCTGGCGGTGACTTTGATTTAGGGCAGCCTCAACCCAGCACCGACCCACTAGAACCAATATATTTTTGCTTTTTGGCATTTTACTCTATTTTCACAACACTGTGAGCTACTCCCTATCATCCCCACTTAATAGATAAGTAAACCAAGATTCAGAGGCTTGGTGATAGGACAAAGCCCCAAGTGGCTTTTCACCGCTAACAAAGCTGCTCTTGGAGAGAGTAGAACCACCAACAGGAGGCCGCAGCCTGACTAGCTCATTTCACCCATTAGAATGTGTCCTTGTACACTATTCAAAAACATCCTTATGTTTGGTTGTTTTATTTAAAGTATACTATGTTTTTCTTACCAAAAAGGAAAACTTAGTCAATGCTTTCTTCCCAGACCTAAAAAGACCTAATGTTAAATTCTTGAGGGAATTTTGAATTGTTTTACCTCTAAGTTTGCCCTCAAAAACCTCCACTGCATGCCGGAGCTGTTGGTGAGAAGCTGCAGCAAGGGAAATAAACTTCCAAACGCTTCAATCCCATGCCCCCATTCGTGACAAAGGTCAGCGCAGGGTGAGCACCCAGCGCGCAGTTCGCAGGGCCTGAGGACCTGGGGCTGGGAGCTCTGTGGGGCCCCGGAGGCTGCAGACTCACCAGCAGGAGTCCATAGGAGCAGACACTACAGTCAGAACTTTCCTTATGCAGGTGGAAAACTTACTATTTTATCTCATCATCCACAACTTCTATTAAACTTGATTACTTACTGATTTGTTTCTGATCTTCTTGCTGTAGGAAGTATGAGTTCCGTAATTACTGGATTTAAGAGGAATGTAATAGCCTCAGTATATTCTTGGAAGAGTGATAAAATGATACTACTTATAATGAAAAGCCCATTCCCATTATAACTCAAATTTGCCTTTCATCAAGTGAATGGAAACAACGTATATTCATTTGTGTGGTTTGTTCCCAGTGAGCTGAAGGATTATACAAACCTAGTTTTTGTCTGGTGGTCTCTCTTCCCTGACTTACTTCACTTTTTTTTTGGTTGGAAGGGGTGGAGTGAACCCACAGACAGGATAGAAAAAAGATGCTCTCCTTCAATGAAAATGACACATAAAGCACACCCTCCCAGAGAGTCTAGTCCTTACGTTGTTCGTTGTCATCAAGCTATTTTGCACCTCTTTTGTAAGCTGCTGGAAAGGATGGATGTCCAAACTAGTCCTGTTCTTTAGAATTTCAGTAGACATCACTGTTCCTGTGGAAAAGTCAGTTTTCCTCTATTTGCATTTCAATTCATTTACTCCATATAAATTTATGTTTTGACTTTCCTTTGGACTGGTCTAACCATCTGTCTGGTTCCGTCCTTGATTATTGAGTAAAATAAAATCTTCAACATGTGCTCATTTTCTTATCTGTAAGAGAATCAGGCTCTCATCTTTCTCTGAAAATGATCTTTTGACAGAGATACATCCAGAAAGTGGCCAGTCTGATTGCTTCATCCTTGGCCGTAATGTTGCAAAGCTAACATGACATTATTCATGTCTAATCTGGACTTGACAAATTCTTCTTAGTTCTTCTGCCTAATCTAACTAAGCCTCTCATAATACTCACCCCCCATCATTTTATGTCTATTTGTAAGTGATTTTTCTTGATTATACTGTGAACTTCTGAAATTAAATGCAATGTGTTGGCATCATTATGATGGAATGTGCCCCAAAACACCAGCCAGCAGAGTATTCCATCTGAATGATAAAACTATACACAGAATCAATGGGTTTTGTTTTTCTATTGGAAAAAAATAAAGCAAGTAAGGAAATACTAAATATTTTTAAAGTTATTTGGAAAGTTGTCTAAATTAGTAACATAGTTCTAACATTAGGTTTTCAAGAAACATCTTACTCTGAATATTCTTTCAATAGTAAACATTAAAATAGCTCTATATGTGAAAAAGTATCTAGTGCTTTTTAAAAGAAAACACATTTAAAGAGATAATGTCTGGAATCCTTAATGAATTCCTTTAGGACATCATATTAAAGAGGCAGATTAATCTCACTGGGTCTAAAGCAACATTCGGTGAAAGCGATTTTAAGTCTGATAATTCAGAGAACTAAATTGTTTCAGCAGCCTTGTATAGTTTAGATGGAAAAAGTTAGTGAAGTAACTGAAGATTAAGAAAGAAATTAGTTAACAGGTCACTGACTCTTGCATTGTTAACCAAGAATATCATTTACTTCATTTAAGACTTTTGTATAACCGAAAATTAATGCTAAAACAAAAATTGGGGGAGAAAAATTAATTATACCCTAAAAATGTTACAGCAAATACCAAAAAGGGTTATTTCTAATATAATGTACTAATTTTGCTTCAGTTCATTCCCTGAATGGCAAAAAGGTCTTCCATCATCAACTTTTTAAAAGCACTGTGCTGTAAACCTGAGTCTTTTTCAAAACAAAAGATTGAAACTAATGGCAAATTTCCAGCAAATCTTCTCCAAATAGCCATATTGCTAGGAAATATAGGTAATACAAGCAACTTTTTATAACCAGGACTGCCTTCTCCGTAGCACTTCATGAAAATAAAACAAAAACAAAATGGAGAAGCAAAGGAAACCACCAAGAAACATGTTTCTGCCACTATTAAAAATGCCTGAATGTTAAACAAGCAAGCAGTGGAACGAAGTTCAAACACACTTTGCTAAAAGGGAAACATTCATGAATCAATTAGTAGCATGAAATCTTTTTTTTTTTTTGTCCAAGCTGCCTACTCCTAAGAACTCCTAAGAGCTGTAACTTGCTTCTATATTGTATCACAAAATACTAAATAAGCTTGGAAAATATCACACGTAAAAGAAGATACAGCCTGCTGGTTTCTCTCTCTTCTATTTCATCTTCCCAGCTCAAATTCTTCCCTCTCCACAACTGATGGATCAGGTTTGCCCAGATTTCTCCAACATCCGAAAACCTAAGCTGAGTTCCAGCCTGAGGGCAAAGCTCCACTGCTCTCTCCTTACCCAGCAGCCTCTGAGGGAAAGAGTGGTTCTGAGAATAACGAACGTGGTTTGAAGGTAATGGAGGGAAATATCAAAATATCAAAATAGACCCCCTGGGTTATCATGTCACATTATTCTCAGTCAGCCAGCCGCCCGGTTGTGCACCTATTACCACTGGCCATGCTCACCCGTTACTAGTGGACTCCCAGTGCTCTCACCTGGGCAGGTGGAGGGGGCGCTGGCTTGCAGAGGGATTTTTTCATGCAGTGAACTGAGCACCAGGGACACATCAGACAGTCCCTTGGGGTGTGGAAGGACGGATTAGCCCTTTTATTTATATTTCTGTTTACTAAAATAAAATAAGGAAATGGCACTTTCTTAATATTGAATAAGTGGTTGATATATAGGACATATACAACATAGGCACATTACACTTTTGAAGAAAAATTCGTGTAATAACAGCAGTGGGTTCCATTATTGAGCCCTTACAATGTGCCAAGCCCTCTTCTACCTGGGTTAGCTCCTTGATCCCTCAGAATAGCTCCAGGGGCAGGTCAACTGTCCACACCGTCACCCTTTGGGGAATGAGAGAGCATTGTTGATAACTGCATCATGGCAACAGTTATAAATCTGGATCAGCCCAGGCAACAGGCATATAGGACACACTACCTCTGGGAGCAATATCCAAGCCCAAGAATTGAAGAGTGAGGGCTGTATGCACAGGCCAGTGGAGCCCTGGACCTAGGCTGGCTCTCAACCACACTGCTGTACTGCAGGTGGACACCCAAATCACTGAATGATTTTACTAGTAAGGAGCTGAGATCTTTTTAAAAACATGGAAGGACAAGTTGGAATATAGCTATCCTCCCTGCCCCTCTACTAAGCACAAGTACCAGCCCTGGGATGACACATGAGGCAACCCCAGGGGACTCTAGAAGAAGCTAAGAGGCAGATGGCAGGTTTGGTCCCCAGCTGGAGGAGCAGCAAAGCGCTGGCTTCAGTCCCTACCCAGTGGAGGAAGGCCACCATGCATGGCACTTCCCGAATGCCCCCCAGCAGCAGCAGGCACTCAGGTGGGTCACCCTCTAGATGGAACAGGGTTCTGACAACACAAGGTGAACCACCAGCAGGTGCCCATTGGAGCCCCACCAGATCAGTGGTCAGGGGCTCCCCTTCCCAGCAGGCCTGAGATGCCCCTTTCCTGAGGGGACACACCTGGGCAGGAGTGGACCCAGAGAAGGGACCCCGCACAGCGAGGGAAGTCACAAACCCTCTATTACATAGGGCCCAGGCTCTCCTGTTCTTCCCAGACACACCTGGGCAGCCTGGGGTACAGGTTTGGGGTCCCACCACACACCACTTCCACCGACGGACACCTAGCACCTGACCTGAGGCAGCCCCTTCTGCTCCTCAGGCCACACCAGCAGGGACAGCGGGAGCTCCAGGGAACCAGGAAAGCCAAGGAGACCAAGACAATGCTGCAAAGACTCTGAAAATTAAGCTGCCATTGGAACCACAGTCCATGAAAACAGCATAAGACTCTATGCTAAACGTAAAAGGTGACTGTCTGCTAAAATGTAAGAATTAGATTGGGTCCAGAGACTCCTGGCATAATAGATAAATGTTCAGGACACAACTGAAATTCACCTGTCATACCAAGAACTAGAAAAATCACTTTGAATGAAAAAGACAATAAACTGATTGTAACAATGATTTTAGTCAAATGTTGAAATTATCTGACAAGAATTTTAAAGCAGCCACCAAAAAAAATGCCCCAACAATCAATTACAAATTCTCTTGAAATAAATGAAAAAATAAACATCAAAAAATAGATTAAAGTTATGAAAAAAGAACCGAATAGAAATTATGGAACTGAAAACAGAATAAGAGAGATGAAAGTCAGCTTGATGGGATCAATAGTAAAGCAGAGATAAAGAGAACCAAATCAGTGAACTTCAGGACCAAACAAGAGAGTTTACCTGATATGAACAACAGAGAGAAAACAGATTTAAAAATAAAAAATGAACAGAGCCTTAGGGACCTGTGAGACAAAAGATCTGACATTCATATCATCAGATACCCAAAAGGAAAAGAAGTGGGGGCACCAGGGTGGCTGAAAGAATATTTATAAAAATAATAGCTAAAAACTATCACAAATCTGTCAAAAAAAAAAACACAGATCCAAAAAGCTGAATAAACCTCAAATAATATTTTTAAATTGCCAAAAGAAAAAAATTGTCAGTCATTAATTTTATATCCAGTAAAACTATTGTTCAGGAATGGAAGGGAAATAAAAGCAGTTTCAAATAAAACTAAGTAATTCATCGTTCACAGGACTACCCTTAAATATTGGCTAAAGAAAGTACCTCAAACAGAATGGAAATGATAAAGAATAGAAGAAGAGATTGTCAGGATGGAAGAGGAGCAACAGGAAGAGGCATGGGCACATGTAAGATGTGCCTTCTCATGAGTTCATAAATATATGTGATAATTGAAACAAAAATCACAACACCTTCTGATTCATAAGGAAATTATATTGAAAGCAAAGAGGGAAAAAGACTAAATGTAAATATTTCCACATTTAACTGAAAATGGTAATATATTGATACCTGTGTTATAAGTCACATATGTATACACTAATAACCAGAGCAATGATATAAAAATCATACAAAGGGACACACTAAAAAAACTAAAGATAAGTCAAGTTGGAATCCTAAAATAATGTTCAAGTAACCTAGAAAAAGGAAGAAAGAAACACAGAGGATCAATAACCTGAGAAAAGAAATAATAAAATGGCACTCTAAGCACTAACGTACCAATCATCACCCTAAAGATAATTAATATATTGTCCAAATATATAAATCAAAAGATAGAGATTAGCACAGTAGAAAAATAAACATAATCCAACTATATGCCTATTACAAAAAACTCTTTTCTTATTTAATAATATAGGCAGGTTAAAAGCAAAATGATGAAAACAGGTATATTAAATAAACATTATTTTTTTCAAAACGCAGTTGTAGCTCTATTAATATCTGATAAAGTGACTTCAGAGAAAAGAAAATTATTAGAGACAAACACTATATATTGATAAAAAAGATCAATCCACCAGAAGAAATAATGATCCTAATTATATTTGCAGCAAACGGAAGACTAAAAATACATGAAACAATTGATAGAGCTGAAAGGAAAAATACACTAGCTCACAAATCCCTCTCAGCAATGGATAGTCCCACTAGATAGAAATGCCAGAAGGATATGGAGGATCTGAACAAGGAAGTCAACCAAGAGGACAGAATTGACTTATTATATAGAACACACCACACAACCACAGTAGAATACAAATTTTTTCAAGTGTACATGGAATATTCACAAGATAGCCCGTATGTTGGGCAATAAAGCAAACAGCAAATTTAGAATAATTAAAGGCAGAGTGTGTTTTCTTACCATAATAGAAATAAATTAGAAATCAGCAACAAAAATACAACAGGAAAATCTCCAAACTTTTAATAATCCATGAGTCAAAAAGAAAGTCTCAAAGGAAATTACTTTTAAAAACAAAGAACAGAATGAAAACAAAAACACAGTTTTTCAAAATACTAGGATGCAGCTAAACCAGTGGTGAGAGGGAAATTTTTTTTAATTTTGATATTACTAATGAACAATTACATGAGCAACATTATGGTTACTAAACTCCCCCTATTATCAAGTCCCCACCACATACCCCATTAGAGTCACTGTCCATCAGCATAGTAAGATGCTATAGAATCACTACTTGTCTTCTCTGTGTTACACTGCTTTCCCCGTATCCCCACCCCCCCACCGCCGCTACATTATGTGTGGTAATCATAATACCCCTTTTTCCCCCTTATCCGTCCCTTCCCACCCAGCCTCCCCAGTCCCTTTCCCTTTGGTAACTGTTAGTCCATTCTTGGGTTCTGTGAGTCTGCTGCTGTTTTGTTCCTTCAGTTTTTTCTTTGTTCTTATACTCCACAGATGAGTGAAATCACTTGATACTTGTGTTTCTCTGCCTGGCTTATTTCACTGAGCATAATACCCACTAGCTCCATCCATGTTGTTGCAAATGGTAGGATTTGTTTTCTTCTTATGGCTGAATAATATTCCATTGTGTATATGTACCACATCTTCATCCATAAATCTACTGATGGATACTTAGGTTGCTTCCATTTCTTGGCTATTGTAAATAGTGCTGCAATAAACATAGGGGTGCATATGTCTTTCAAACTGGGCTGCTGCCTTCTTAGGGTAAATTCCTAGGAGTGGAATTCCTGGGTCAAATGGTATTTCCATTTTTAGTTTTATGAGGAACCTCCATACTACTTTCCACAATGGTCGAACTAATTTACATTCCCACCAGCAGTGTGGGAGGGTCCCCCTTTCTCGCCAACATTTGTTGTTGCTTGTCTTTTGGATGGTGGCCATCCTAACTGGTGTGAGGTGATATCTCATTGTGGTTTTATATTGCTTTTCTCTGATGATTAGCGATGTGGAGCATCTTTTCATGTGCCTGTTAGGCATCTGAATTTCTTCTTTGGAGAAGTGTCTGTTCAGCTCCACTGCCCATTTTTTAATTGGCTTATTTGCTTTTTGTTTGTTGAGGTGTGTGAGCTCTTTATATAATTTGGATGTCAACCCCTTATCGGATACGTCATTTATGAATATATTCTCCCATACTGTAGGATGTCTTTATGCTCTATTGATGGTGTTCTTGACTGAAGCTTTTCAGCTTGATATAGTCCCACTTGTTCATTTTTGCTATTGTTTGCTTTGCCCAGGAGATGTGTTCATGAAGTAGTTGCTCATGTTTATGTACAAGAGATTTTTGCTTATGTTTTTTTCTAAGAGTTTTATGGTTTCATGACTTATATTCAGGCCTTTGATCCATTTTGAGTTTACTTTTATGTATGGGATTAAGCAATAATCCAGTTTCATTCTCTTACATGTAGCTTTCCAGTTTTGCCAACACCAGCTGTTTAAGATTCTGTCATTTCCCCCATTGTATGTCCATGGCTCCTTTATCATATATTAATTGACCATATATGCTTGGGTTTATATCAGGACCCTCTAGTCTGTTCCATTGGTCTATGAGTCTGCTTTTCTGCCAGTACCAAGCTGTCTTGATTACTGTGGCTTTGTAGTAGAGCTTGAAGTCAGGGAGTGTAATTCCCCCTTTATTCTTCCTTCTCAGGATTGCTTTGGCTATCAGGGTCTTTTGTGGTTCCATATGAATTTCAAAACTATTTGCTCTAGTTCATTGAAGAATGCTGTTGGTATTTTGATAGGGATTGCATTGAATCTGTAGATTGCGTTAGGCAGAATGGCCATTTTGACAATATTAATTCTTCCTACCCATGAGCATGGGATGTGTTTCCATTTATTGGTATATTCTTTAATTTCTCTCATGAGTGTCTTGTAGTTTTCAGAGTATAGGTCTTTCACTTTCTTGGTTAGGTTTATTCCTAGGTATTTCATTCTTTTTGATACAGTTGTGAATTGAATTGTTCTCCTGATTTCTCTTTCTGCTAGTTCATCATTAGTGTATAGGAATGCCACAGGTTTCTGTGTATTAATTTTGTATCCCGCAACTTTGATGAATTCAGATATTAGATCTAGTAGTTTTGGAGTGGATTCTTTAGGGTTTTTTATGTACAGTATCATATCATCTGCAAACAGGGATAGTTTGACTTCTTCCTTACCAATCTGGATGCCTTTTATTTCTTTGTGTTGTCTGATTGCCATGGCTAGGACCTCCAGTACTATGTTGAATAGAAGTGGGGAGAGTGGGCATCCTTGTCTTGTTCCTGATCTCAAAGGGAAAGCTTTCAGCTTCTCGCTGTTAAGTATAATGTTGGCTGTGGGTTTGTCATATATGGCCTTTATCATGTTGAGGTACTTGCCCTCTATACCCATTTTGTTGAGAGTTTTTATCTTGAATGGGTGTTGAATTTTGTCAAATGCTTTTTCAGCATCTATGGAGATGATCATGTGGTTTTTGTCCTTCTTTTTGTTGATGTGGTGGATGATGTTGATGGATTTTCGAATGTTGTGCCACTCCTGCATCCCTGGAATAAATCCTACCTGATCATGATGGATGATCTTTTTGATGTATTTTTGAATTTGATTTGCTAATATTTTGTTGAGTATTTTTGCATCTATGTTCATCAGGGATATTGGTCTGTAATTTTTTTTTTTGTGGTGTCTTTGCCTGGTTTTGGTATTAGAGTGATGTTGGCCTTGTAGAATGAGTTTGGGGGTATTCCCTACTCTTCTACTTTTTGGAAAAATTTAAGGAGGATGGGTATTTGGTCTTCACTAAATGTTTGATAAAATTCAGCTGTGAAACCATCTGGTCCAGGAGTTTTGTTCTTAGGTAGTTTTTTGATTACCAATTCAATTTCTTTGCTGGTAATTGGTCTATTCAGATTTTCTGTTTCTTTCTGGGTCAGCTTTGGAAGGTTGTATTTTTCTAGAAAGTTGTCCATTTCTTCTAAGTTGTCTAGTTTGTTACCATATAATTTTTCATAGTATTCTCTCATAATTCTTTGTATTTCTGTGTTGTCTGTAGTAATTTTTCCTTTCTCATTTCTGATTCTGTTTACGTGTGTAGACCCTTTTTTTTTCTTGATAAGTCTGGCTAGGGGTTTATCTATTTTGTTTATTTTCTTGAAGAACCAGCTCCTGCTTTCATTGATTCTTTCTAGTTTTATTCTTCTCAATTTTATTTATTTATGCTTTAATCTTTATATGTCCCTCCTTCTACTGACTTTGGGCCTCATTTGTTCTTCCTTTTCTAGTTTCATTAATTGTGAGTTTAGACTGTTCATCTGGGATTGTTCTTCTTTCCTGTTTTAGGCCTGTATTGCAATATATTTCCCTCTTAGCACGGCCATCACTGCATCCCACAGATTTTGCAGTGTTGAATAATTGTTGTCATTTGTCTCCATATATTGCTTGATCTCTTTTTTTATTTGGTCATTGATCCATTGATTATTTAGGAGTGTGTTATTAAGCCTCCATGTGTTTGTGGGTTTTTTCATTTTCTTTGAGTAATTTATTTCTAGTTTCAATACCTTTGTGATGTGAGAAGCTGGTTGGTACAATTTCAATCTTTTTGAATTTACTGAGGTTCTTTGTGTGGCCTAGTATATGACCTATTCTTGAAGATGTTCCATGTGTACTTGAGAAGAATGTGTATCCTCTTGCTTTTGGATGGAGTGTTCTATAGATGTCCTTTAGGTCCATCTGTTCTAATACTTTGTTCAGTGCCTGTGTCTCTTTACTTATTCTCTGTCTGGTTGATCTGTCCTTTGGAGTGAGCGGTGTGTTGAAGTCTTCCAAAATGAATGCATTGCATTCTATTTCCCCCTTTAATTCTGTTAGTATTTGTTTCACATATGCAGGTGATCCTGTGTTGGGTGCATAGATATTTATAATAGTTATATCCTCTTGTTGGACTGACCCCTTCATCATTATGTAATGTCCTTCTTTGTCTCTTGTTACTTTCTTTGTTTTGAAGTGTATTTTGTCTGATACAAGTACTGCAACTCCTGTTTTTTTCTCCCTATTAGTTGCATGAAATATCTTTTTCCATCCCTTTACTTTCAGTCTGTGTATGTATGTCTTTGGGTTTGAAATGAGTCTCTTGTAGGCAGCATATAGACGGGTCTTGCTTTTTTATCCATTTGGTGACTCTATGTCTTTTGATTGGTGCATTCATACCATTTACATTTAGGGTGATTATCGATAGGTATATACTTATTGCCATTGGAAGCTTTAGATTCGTGGCTACCAAAGGTTCAAGGGTAATTCTCTTACTATCTAACAGTCTAATTTAACTCACTTTATATGCTATTACAAACACAACCTAAAGATTCTTTTTTTTTCCTTTTTCTTCCTCCTCCATTCTTTGTATGTTATGAATCATATTCTGTACTCTTTGTCTAGCCCTTGAGTGACATCTATTTAGCCTTAGGAATACTTCCATCTATAGGAGTTCCTCCAAAATGCACTCTGGAGGTGGGTTGTGGGAAGTAAATTCTCTCAGCTTTTGCTTATCTGAAAATTGTTTAATCCCTCCTTCAAATTTAAATGATAACCTTGCCAGGTAGAGTATTCTTGGTTCAAGTCCCTTCTGCTTCATTGCATTAGATATATCATGCCATTCCCTTCTGGCCTGTAAGGTTTCTGTTGAGAAATCTGATGATAGCCTGATGGGTTTTCCTTTGTATGTGATCCTTTTTCTCTCTCTAGCTGCTTTTAAAAGTCTGTCTTTATCCTTGATCTTTGCCATTTTAATTATTATATGTCTTGATGTTGTCTTCCTTGGGTCCCTTGTGTTGGGAGATCTGTGCACCTCCATGGCCTGAGAGACTATCTCCTTCCCCAGATTTGGGAAGTTTTCAGCAATTACTTCCTCAATGACACTTTCTATCCCTTTTTCTCTCTTCTTCTTCTTCTGGTACCCCTATTATGCAAATATTATTCTGTTTGGATTGGTCACACAGTTCTCTCAATATTCTTTCATTCTTAGAGATTCTTTTTTCTCTCTGTGCCTCAGCTTCTTTGTATTCCTCTTCTCTAATTTCTATTGCATTTACCATCTCTTCTACTACATCTAATCTGCTTTTAAATCCTTCCATTGTATGTTTCATTTCAGATATGGAATTTCATAATGATTTAATCTGCATCTTAAATTCGTTCCTGAGTTCTTGAATATTTTTCAGTACCTCCATAAACATGTTTATGATTTTTATTTTGAACTCTCTTTCAGGAAGATTGGTGAGTTCAGTTTCATTTTTCCCTTTTTCTGGTGTTTTTGAGATTTTCGTCTGAACCATGTTCTTTTGACATTTCATATTTCTGTGTGGTGCCCTCTAGTGCCCAGAAGCTCCAGCCTCTGGAGCTGCTCAGTCCCTAGAGTAAGGTTGGGGGTCTTAGGGGAGCTGCGCTGGTGCCTTGGGGCAGGAAAGATCTGTTTCCTGATTCCCGTCTCCCATGCCTGTCTCCTGTATCAGAGCCAGTGGACTGAGCACACAGGTGTAAACCTCTGTGTTCTGGGTCTCTAGCTGTTATAGGCGGGACCTCCCTCTGACTGGTCTGACACCAGTGCAGTGACTGCCGGTTTGCGAGCCAGTGCCATCAAGCCAGGAGGAAGGCTCGGCAGGCTACATATCACATGAGGGGCCTCAGGGCTGAGTAACCAGCCAGGGGAGTGGAGCGCCTGAAACTTCTCAAAGTTTCCAATCTGCTGGGCAGAGCGCACCCAGACAACCTTGCCCGCCTATCCCTTCTCCCTTGCACCAAGCTCCGTGCAAACCCCACCCCTTCAGCAGCCTTCTCACTGCTAGAAAGCGTCTCAGACCACCTGCCTTTCCCTTGTCCCAGAGCGGCAGGGTGTGGATCCCATCGTCCACAAACGACGGGAATCTCAGTCTCTCAGACACTCCACCACCTGTCCCAGCTCCCCATCCTCCAGAGCACCACACAATGTAGGTTTCTGCTCACAAAGCAGATCTCTAGGGCTAGGTGTTCAGCAGTCCCAGGTTTCCACCCCTTCCCCGCTCCGTTTCTCCTCCTCCTGACAGTGAGTTGGGGTGAGGGAAGGGCCTGGGTCCCACCAGATCAAGGTTTTGGTATGTTACCCTGTTTCGTGAGGTCTGTTCTGTTCGTGAGGTCTGTATGCATTCTGGTGCAGCCTTCTTTCCTGTTGCTGTTTTAGGGTTAGTTATATTAACTATATTTTCACACTGTCTGTGGTTTTGGAAGGAGTTCTCTGTTTCACCTCTCATGCTGCCATCTTGAATCTCCGAGAGGGAAATTTATAGCACTAAATACGTACATTAGAGACAAGGAAGGACTTCAATTTCTACTTCAAGAATTTAGGAAAAGAAGAGCAAAATAAATCTAAAAAAAAAGAACAGAAGGAAAAATATAAAGCAGAAATCAAGGAAATTAAAAATAGGAAAACAATAGAGAAAAATCAATGAAACAAAAAGCTAGAAAAAAACTAATAAAATTGATTAACCTAAAGCAAGACTGACAAAAAATATAGACACAAATCACAAACTACAGATCCTGTAGTTATTAAAGAGATAAGACTATAAGCAAATCTACATCACCCAATCCCTTGAAAACCACAAATCACCAAAAATCATCCAAGACAAAAGAGACAATCTGAATAGTCCTATGACTAGTAAAGACATTGAATTCATAAATTTTTTAAAGCTGCAAAAAAAAGTAATCTCCAGGACAAACGGTTTCACTAAATAGAAGAATTCTACCAAACACTTAAAGAAAAATTAAAGCTAATCTTACACAGTCTCTTCCAGATAATGAAAATGGAGGGAACACTTCCCAACTTATTTTCTGATGCCCATATTATCTTGAAACTAAAACCAAAGAGAGTGCTAAAAAATAAATAGATAAAATAAAATGACCATAGATCAACATATCTAATAAACTTAAATGTAAAACTCCTCAGTAAAATATCAGCAAATTAAATCCAATAATACCTAAAAAGAATGATCCAAAGTGACCAAGTGGGATTATTCCAAGTATGCCAGGCTAATTCAGTATTTGAAAATTAATTAATATATTCCTCTATAGCAATAATCAAAAAAAGAAAAAAATATTAATTCATTCAGGAAAGCATTTGACAAATTACCATATTCATTCAAGATAAAAATATAGGGAAATGAGAAATAGAGGGAGTTACCTCAACTTGGTAAAGAATGGTATCTACCAAAAAAACCTACAGCTAATGTCATTCTTCGTGGTGAAAGACTGAAGGCTTTCTGGGTAAGATCTAGAACAAGGCAAAGCCTTTTTATTCAACATAGTACTTCAACAACAAGAAAAATAAATAAAAGATACACATAATAGAAAGGAAGAGAAAAAAACTGTATTTGTAGATGACATGAATATATAGAGAGAAATCCAAAGAATTACCAAAAATTTCCTAAAAGTAAAAGGTGAATTCACAAAGGTCTCATAGTACAAGATCAGCTCACAAATTCAATCACATTTCTACATATGAATAATGAACATTTAGAAACTAAAATTAAAATAAATTACTATTTACAATCACCCCAAAGAAATCAAAATATCTAGACAAATAATAAAACACATACGGGAACTGTGTGCTGAAAATTACAAAAAGGTAATGAAAGAAATAAAAGAAGACATAAGTAGACATACCATGTTCATGAATTGGAAAACTCAATAGAGATGTCAAGTCTCTCCATGTAAATTTATAGCTTTGATGCAATTTCTATCTAAATCTAGCAAGGCTTTTTGTAGATAGACATGTTTATTCTAAAATTTTTATAGAAAGGCACAAGGAAAAGTAAAATAACCTTGAAAAAAATAAAGTGAGAGGAAGCACTCTGTCTGGTACCAAGTATAATATAGCTTCAGTAATCAAGACAGTGTGGTGTTGGTGTTGGCAGTGGGACAAACACATTGACTGATGGAAGAGAATAGAGAGCCTAGAAATATAACTAGAAAAATACTCTCAACTGATTTTTGAAAAGATGTAATAGTAATTCAATGAAGAAAAGCTAGCCTTCTCAAGAAATGGTACTAGTGGAACTGGACATCCAGAAAGGGAAAAATAAACCTCTACCTAAACCTCTTACACAAAAGTTATTTCGAACTGGATCAGAGATTTAAGTGTAAATTCCACAACTATAAGACTTATGTAAAAGACATAGGAGAAAATCTTCAGACTTTTCTAAGGTTAGACAACTAACTCTTAGACTTTACATCAAAAACATATCTATAAAAGGAAAATGTGGTAAATTGGCTCTCATCAAAATTAAAAAGTTTTGTTCTGTGAAAATCCACGAGAAGAGGATGAAAAGGCAAGCTACAGACTGGGAGAAAATATTGCCAAACTACATATTGGACAAAAAATTAATATTTATAAAATAGAAATAACTCTTAAAACACAAGAGTAACGAATAAAATAGTAATAACTCCATTAGAAAACAAGCAAAAAACATAAAGAGACATTCCACTAAAGAAGACATAAACATGGCATAAGCACATGGAAAGACTGTCAACATCATTAGTCATTAAGATGTAAATTTAAATCATAATGAGTTCATTACACAGAATGGCAAAAATGAAAAAAGTGACACTACCAAATGTAGATGAGCATGTGGAGAAACTGGGTCACTTGTACATTGATGGGAGGAATGTAAAAGAGTACAGTCACTCTTGAAAAAAATTGGCAGTTTCTTATGAAATTAAACATTCTATTAATCCAGTAATGGTACTTCTGGACATTTGTCCCAGAGAAATGAAAAGTTGTTCACACAAAAACCTGTACACAAGTGTTTATAGCAGTTTTATTTGTAATGGCCAAAAACTAGAATCAGCCCAGTGTTCTTCAACATGTGAATTGGTTAAAAAAAAAACCTGTGGTAGAGCCACACCATGGAATATTATCCAGCAACAAAAAGGAACACACTGTTGATCCATGCAATACTTGGGATGAATCTCCAATGAGAAAGGTCAATCCCAAAAGGTCTGTACTGTGTGCTTCTATTTATGTAACGTTTTGACATGGCAAAATTTTAGAAACAGGGTTGTTTCTGCATGGTTGCCAAGGACTGGGACAGGAAGGAGAGGGGAGGCAAAGGCAATAGGAGGGGTCCCTGTGTGATGGACTGTTACAGTGGTCTGGCTATGGTGGCGGGCATGTGTGCCCACAGGTGATAAGACTATGTACAACAAATAAACATGCACGCCCATGAGTGCAGGACATCTGAATAAGGTATGCAAATTGTCCATATCCATGTCCTCGTTGAGATGTGGCACTATAGTTCTGCAAACTTACCATCAGTGAAAACTGGGTCAAAGTATCTGGGATCACTTATATTTTTTTCTTACAATATAGATATATGTGAATTATACAGACTTCTCAGAAAAAAAATTTTCAATTGGAGGAAAAAAATGTGGCTATGACTGGGTCAGTGCTGGGAGGTGGGTGTCTGTTTGGCCCAGAAGCCCTCCTCACAAACACACACACACACGTACAGACACACACACGTACACACGTTCTTGCTGGCCCAGGTGCAAAACAGCAGCATGTGCTTAGCAGGAGCCTACTGCCACACCTACTCCTGTTGACTCACATAGGCAAGGTTATGTTGAGAGTTAACTTATCATCCAGATTTTAAAAGTCAGCATACACAGTCTGACACAAGGTTTGACGATGAAACAAAATGAAGTTAAGAAGCTCCTAAAAACATGCAAGGTATATGTTTGGACCTGAGTAACCATGTTTGTCTCTCACATGGTAATAAGAATTCTTCATTTGGAACCTGTTGCCTATTCCCATGGTACCTAAATGAAAATCCAGTAATGAGAACAGGTAGAAGAAATTGTTCCAGAGACTCCTGCATCCTCTACCAGTCATCTGTGACCTCAGACATACAGTAACCACAGAAAGTCACTGCAGATTCCTATTTCTTAGCATTTCAAGTATGTGTAGAGAGCACAGGAGTGGGGCTAATCCTGAATTTGTCCTTGGAGGTAGAGGGGACTGCACTCAAGGAGCCTCATTTAACTGTGGGTGTTAGCCCCATGTCCATACCAAACCCCAAGGCACAGCTGCTAACAGCCAATCTGCCAAATTGGACTTGGTTCTCTCCCTAAGTCTTGGCCTGAACTCTGGCAAATTTATTAAATACAGTCTGTCAGGGAAAAGGAGAGCCCTACCAACCTATTCAAAGCACAGTGATGTACCCAAGGCTCTTCTGACATGCAAGGGCTCCTGACGTCCAACCACTGCTGGGGTCAGATGACTATCCACGTCTTGACAAATCTGCACAGGAGGCTGCCCCACTGAGGTCCTATGCTGGCAGCCCAGGCTTCTCCCTGCCTGCTTAGAGCCTGCATATTGGCCAAATCGTGCCTCAGATGTGCACGCATAGCTCCTCCTGATTTCCATTTAAAGACTTCTGTGAAACTAGTCCCTACTTGAGGGTTAGGGAGGCTCTGCCAATGTCTGAGGATGACGCCGGCCAGTTGAAATTTTCTAGACGCGACAGTTTAAATGGCTTGTGACTGAACTGAAAACACATCTACATTTCATTTTAATCATCGTTGATGACAAAGCAAACTCTGCCATCATTGTGTATTTTCCCTCTCTACCATCTATTTCAAAATGACTTTGTCACGGTTTAGAGTTGGCTGTTTTCTACTGAATGAATGTTCAGAACCCCAAAATCCTTAAGATCTCATTCCCTGCCAGAGCAGGAGAGAAGAGAGCCCAGGCAGTTGAATGCAGAAAGACAATAGCCCGGACCAGACCCACCAGAGCAGCCAGCTGGGTGAGGTGAGCAGTCCCCAGCCCTTAAAAATGGGGGAGAGCACACATCCTGTTGTGTGTGCGAGGAAACTTGTCCCTTCACCCCAAAGCGCTGATCCTTTCTGGAAACCCAAGACGGAAACACATTTCTTGTCTGGCTCTTAGTCCCAGAAAGCAATGCACTGCCCGCAGAAACAGGCACTTCCCTCTGGGAAAGTCAGTCTCCAGGCTCGCGGGCCTGCTGGGCATGGGCGCTGGGGGGCCGCAACTCCCAGCCTACTGCACAGAAATTGGCGTATGCCTTCAGCACCATTAACGGAGGCGTATCTTGTTTCCAATTTGGCTGTAGATAATGAAATTAGCCCCCAAATTACCATAAAGTGGAACACGTAAACACAAAAGCAGGAGTAGGTTTTCAGGCTCCCCCGCCCCCCAACAGACCAGAAATGTCCGTGGCTTTTAGCCCTTTAAATGCAAAGCAAGACTTCTGTTTTTCCAGGTCGCCGTTCTGACCCCGGCAGATAGAGCACGCTAGAGGACACATCCAGCAGAGGGGCGCGCTGTTTACATCAGGAAACCAAGCCGCAGGGCGGGCCTCCCGGGCGCCGGCCTCCCGCGCTCCGCCGCTCGCTGGCTGCGCGCTGGCCCCTGGGCTCGGCTCTGACTCCATCCAGATGTGCCGCGGCTCCAGCGTGGCTGCCGCGCGCAGTAAATGGGCATCGGAGGCTCGTCAAGCGGGCCAGAGCCGCGGCCCCGGCCGGCCTGGCACCCGCAGCCGCGCGGGGAGGGCAGCGCCGCTCAGGGCGGGGCAGGGCGCGCGCTAACCGCCCCGGGCCCCGCGCCTGATGCATTTGTACATTTCCTTGTAAATGTTTTACACTTTAAAAGAAAGGGGAATGCTGTATATCATTTGGAAATGTTGGCTGTCTATAGGTCCCTGTGGATATTACTGGGTTAGTACGACTTGTAACCAGAGCAAGAGAAACATAAAAAAGCTGGGAAACACTGCCAATTAGTCATTACAGGGAGACTATAAAAACAAGAGAAAGAAAGAGGAGGGAGCTGAAGGAATAAAAGAAGAATAAAATGCCCCGGAAAAAAAAAATGAAAGAAACTCCATGTGTTTTTGTGGTGTTCCCGGAATAGACGGGGAAGCAGGACAGCTGGCAGCATTCTCATCAGGGGCGACCTGCAAACCAGCAAGTTCCCAGCGCGGCCCCGCAAGGACCCTGCCATTTCCCAAACTATACCTCCTTGCTGTCCCTGTGAAACTCGAGCTGGGTCAGTGGGCAGGCAGTGTGCTTTAGAGCAGGACCCAATTGCACAAAATCCAAGCTAGATATTATTTCTGACCCCCTGCCGCCTACACGGTCATTGCTAGCTGCCTGAGAATGAAAAGTAGACAGGAACCATTTTTTTTTTTAACGATCACAAGTCCTTACTAGCCTCCAGCTTCAAGCAGATTGTGGCCATGCTTTCTGAAAACTGTTTTTAATTTTATGGTAATTCTGATTGAATTTTTCTTCTGTTTTTTTTGGCCATATTCAAGGATCCAGGAACACATAACATCACAAGCTGAAGCGGATCTAGGTGAGCCTACCAGTCTTTCTGCAATAACTCCACTGACCCCCGCTCAGGACTTAACATAAAGTGAAGAGATAGGATGTTAATATTAGTGTTCAGGCTGCAGGGAAAGCCCAGGATGGGCAACACTTCTCCCAGGGAAGAGTTGTGATGGCTTATGGGCCTCCAGGAAGTGGGGCAGGCGGAGGGGGCCCTGGAGAGGAAACTGGGCCCATCCCCCAGGGACGGGAGGGCAAATGTTGCCTGCGGCCCGAGAACTGCTTATCTCAGCAGCAAGAGGAGCCGGCCTCCAGGCAGACTCCTTCAGCCCACAGGATTTCAGTCCCACCTCCTCTGAGTCATGAGGATGGCCACATGTGCCTCAGACCCAGTCCCTGGCAAGGGTACAACTTTGCTAATCAGCTGGAGTCCTACTTGGTATCAGACCACACGTCAGCAGATGCACAGCCCAGCTTTACCAGTACAAAATATCTTGCATCAGATCTGTTTCAAAAACAATTATATGAGCAAATTATCTTGGCGTCTAGCAACAGATTTTTTAAATCTGGTAGCAAGATCTGAAAAAATGATTAAACCACAAACACTATTTAAAAATAACATTAAACCAGACAAGAGATGAAGAATACTTATCGAATCTTCAAGAACATGCTCTGCTCCCTGGGCCCAAAACATCTTCCCATGTGTGACTTCATTGTATCTGGCCCTTGTTCAGAGGTAGAGACTAAAATAGTAAAAATTATTTATCTGGAAAGACTTTCACCTTCATAACGTACAACTTTAAAGGCTGTCATGGAAAGGCTATAATCGGAGACTAACTGGAAAATCCTTGGGAACTGGGTTCCCAGTCTACAGCTGGTGTGGCCCACAGAGCCTGGGCTCAAGCCCTAATGGCAGGGCCCACAACAGGATTGTATGTCTCCTGAGCTGAGGGCTAATATAATGCGTTTGCTGGCAAGACTGTTCTAGCTAATACTATTTCCCTGTTGCTTCTCTGTAGGAAGCTCACCCCCGATCTCCGCCCCAGCCCAGCGACTCCTCCTGACTGTGGCTGAACCCCGTGGCTGACACCTGGGCTGTCTGCTCTTCTCTGCATATTGTCTGCCTCAGCAGTTATCTTATACCGACAGTCATACTGATGACCTTGACATGTAAAGCTGTGACCTCATCATTCTCCTCGGGGGCTGGGTGCATTCTTCCAGCTGCAACTAGATGTTTCATTTGAACTTCACACCGTCATTCGAAATTCAGGACCTGGACAAGAGAATGCATTACCTTCCTTCCCAAATTCTACCAGTTCAGCCTCTGACTCTCCAGTTTCTACCAAAGATAACATCTTTCCTGAGACGTAGCCCAGTTCCTCCTGAACTGCTTCCCCTCTCGGTGTGACTGTTCCAGCCTCTGTAACAGGCCTCTGGGTGTAAGGCCCTGTCACATGCTTGGAGACTCAGGGTGGTCAGGACAGCCAGCACCCTCCAGCCCTAGCCCACCCAGCACATGACCCACCATCACACTGTGACATCATTCTCTGCTCAGAGCCCTGCTTTATGGAAAAAGCTCATGTTTTGGCCTTGAAAATCTCCATGGCCTGCATCGGCCTGCTTTTCACTGTGAGCACCAGCCCCTCAGGAGCGTCCCTGGGAGGAGATCCCTCCCCTGTCTCCTGCCTGCTGAGCATACCCTGCCAGCCTTCTAGAGTTCTCAGCCTGAACAGCTAGTCCTTCTACAGATCTTGGCTTCCCTCCTTTCTAGTGGGGTCGATTCTAGCCAGACTTTAAAGTCAAAATCAAGGGTACCATCCTCCACAGGGACCCCCATGTCTGCATGAGACCCAACCGTCCTAGCCCTTTGCTTAGAGCTGCTTGTCTCCAGCCCCACCTCTGTATTCGCTGGGGCCAAGCCCCCTTTCCAGCTGTGGTGGCTGTCCCCACTAGATGCTTTTTAGGCACATCGAACTCAAAAGCACAAAGACCCATCTCCCGCCTTGCCCCGGAAATCTCCTCCTCCTCCTCTTGTATTCCCATTATAGTTGGTAATGACTATAGTTACTTTTCTTATTTAAATACCAAGCTTGGAACCACTCCAGACTCTTCCCCTTCCTCCTTCTGAAGGCCAGTCGCCCATGTCACCTCTTCTCCCCTAGGTCACCATGGGCCAGGCCCCAGCGGCAGCTGTGTGTTTCAGGGCCAGTCACTTCCATCACTTGGCCAAGGTGCCCTTGTGAATTCCCCCACCTGCCTCCACTCTGCCTGAGCCCTGGGGGCTCCTGCCTCCAGCTCCAGGGTGAGGGCCAGAGGGCAGCCCTTGAGCCTGTCCACTCCTGCTGCCTTCCCTCACCTGCCCACGGCCCCCTACACAGTCCCTTTCATGATGCTGTCCTCACACTGCCCAGTGGGAGAGGGCTTCTGCCGGGAAACCGATGCCCTGATGACACAAAGCAGGTGGCACGCTATGGAGCTGTGTGTCTGTCCCTAGTGTGCCGCCCAGCTCACAGCAGGTGACAGACACCTGTCTGTCACAGTGAATGACTGTGAGAACACACAGTTTGATACGTAGTCTCAGTGTAACTGGGGAAACATTGGGAGGAGAAGGAGAGGAGCTCAGGCTGCATAAACAGAACCAGGACCACTGTGGGTGTTGGTTTGGCATTTAGCTCCCCGGATTTTCCTAGTGGTGTCTCTGCCGTGTATCACACCACTGCCTTTTCAAACGCAGACTATAACCAGTGTAATCAGGAGAGCTTGCCCAGCAGGACTCGTCTCACTTACCCTCGTGCATTCATTCTTTTCTCAACAAAACTTTGCTGGGACATTAACTGAGTCAAGAGGTCCTGTGTTCTCTGGAGAAGTTCACATTCTGAATGTGACACCAAGAAGACTCGTGGACATAAACAAGTCAACACAAAACAATAAGCATGATAGGAAGAGTTAACACCTACCCCAGAGCACAGAAAAACATGTACCCACTTCCCTAAAAACCAAGGAGGCCCTCACACAGCTGATGACATCTGACCAGCGAGCCGCCCCCTGGCAGGCCACGGCAAGTTAATAAATGATTGGTACTCCTAGGAAACCAGCGCATCAGATGTCTGGACTGTGACAAAACCAAGCCAGTCTGACTCCTAAGCCACTTCTCTACTTATCCACTAATTGGCTCCCTGAAATTCCCCTCCCTACTCCCGATAGTTTGAACTAAACATACTTACGCTTCAGTATCATCCAGGAAATTACCTCAAAGGGAGGTGGGTTTTGGTATTCTCTAGCTAGAAAATACTTTGTGCAGGAAATCAGATGTGATCCTGGTTCTAAAGCAATCCTGAGAAAGTGGGTATGGTTCCTGTCTGAAGAGGAGAGGGCAAAGTGGGCCCTGGGCTGGGTTAGGGACAGAGCTGGTGTGCCCATGCCACATTCCTAGTGCCATAGACACAGAGCAGTGGGGCACGTGCCTCAGTCCCTCACCGGCTGTGCCCTCGCAGCTCAACCACCCTCCTCCTTTAACAAAATCACCTAAGGGTCATAATGCCACCCCTTCCCTTAAAGAAACTTCCTTAGTGATTCCCCGTGACAAGGCTGCTTACGAAAATCTAGTTACAACCCCACAGTGATGAAAACAGTGAGGTCTCCAGTCTGCCAAGCGGCCAGGGGAAGTCAGTGTCACATCACAGGGATTGCCTAACAGTAAGAGCCACCACAGGGGGACCTCCCCTTGTGAATTAAGAAAGCCTTCACAGATCAATTAGCTTTAAAACAATGAACAGGTGGACCTGGTTACTAATAAATTCCTGCTCCACTCCACCCCCTTCCCCTGGCCTAGACAACACTGGCGTCTCTACAATTAGAAAGACATACTCACTTTTTAATGTGGAAATAAATCAGTGATATAAGTGTAGAGAGATAGTAGCACAAATGACATGCCTTAGGCACAAGGGCTGTTAAAAGAAAGAAAGAAAAATCGGTAAATGAAAATGAGGCTTAGTTCAGGCACAGCCCTGAAGTCTTGGCTCACCAAGCAAAACAAAAAAATAAAAAAGACTGGTTGGGTGGGGGAGTTTCCTGAAGCCATGAGTAAAATCTGGCAGAAAGCATCCTATACAGCTCTTTTTTGGTTTCTATCCGCATGACATCACAATCTATGAATTTTGCTGTGATTGGATTTGAATGAACTTGTAGATTCAAAACAAAACTCATTTGAAACAAGCTCCACAAAGCAAGTCTATCTTCCCAGGAGCAGTTAAGTACGTTTACTAACTGCCCTCTTCTGTTCTGGAAGGGCCACCCAGCATTAACAGAGCCAAGTCCGAGCTACACACAGACACAGACACACACATACAGAGAGACACATGGCAACATACATGCACATGCAGACACACCCAGATACACATAGGCACACACAGATGCACACAGAGACATACACATAGACACGCACAGAGACCCACATACAGAAACACAGAGACGAGCACACTGTGCACACACAGACACACCCAGGCGTAGATACACAGACACACAGACACAGACACACACATACAGAGACAGGGACACACACATGGCATGCCTGGTCACACCCACAGAAATGGACACAGAGACACATGAGACACACACACACACAGATACACAGAAATACACAGACAGACACACCCACGCACACACAGCCATGCACAGACACAGACACACACACCCTGAGACACAGTGGTTGTAGCTAGACAGGTCAGGAAACGGGGAAGTCCTTCAGTTCTGCCTTGGGCAGCCTGCTCCTCTCTTCTTTGTTTTTCTTCTTCCTGTCACCTTAATTCTGCCCAGTAGGGAAAGTGGGAGGATTTAGACCAACCACACAAACATGCTCTGGGCTCCAAAGAAACCAGGGCAGAAGAAATGAAAACCAAATAGTAGTCCTGCATGACAGTTAACATATTCTGTGTATCCCGAACAGTTTCTCTTTTACGGAATTTATTTGCTAAGGAGGTGAAGGTGATATGTGTAAGGATGAGATATATTTACACATAACAGGTTTGTTTTTTTAACACTGAGAAACAAAGTCCAACATGCCTATGGATATACATGGCAAAACTAAGCTAACCATTAAAAAAAAAAAGACCTGATATGCTACAAAGTGAGTAACTATGCAGCAAAATAGCCATTATATTTATTAATTATGCACCTTAATATGCAAATAATCTATCAGTTAATGCCTCTCTCCCACCCCTGCCACACGTACCCAGACTGGATTGCTGAAATGCCCCATCCCTGATCAGCCTGGACAAACCAAGAACTCCAAATTCCAAAGTGTGTCTCAGCCGTGGGTGATTTTGCCTCCAGGAGACATTTACCAACATCTGGAGCTATTTTTGGTTGTGATGACTGGAGGATGGTGTCCTCCTGGTGTCTGCTGAATAGAGACCTGGGATGCAGCTGAACAAACTGCCATACACAGGACTGCCCCACCCCCTCACCCAGATGATCTTGTCCAAAAGGTCAACTGTGCCAGTATAGAAAGCCTGATGCAACACAAAAGCCTCCCTCCCTGCCCTGCCAGGAGCGCATCCCACCCGACTCTCCCACCATGTTCTCTGACTTCGTAGCTACCACACCAGCACCGAATCCACCACCACCTGTCCCAGAAACCCAGCAACAGGGTCTGCCACGCAGAACTGGAAACCAGTGTGACCTGCACAGACAAGAGAGATGGCCCAGACCCTTGCAAAGGTAACTTGATATAAAAATCAGTGTTACCCTCAGACCAAGATCACCTTCTGCCACATAGTTAGTGAGAATTACAGGCATATGATTTCAAGAAAAAGATTTTATCATGATGAGTTTTATACGGGAAAACAAAAGGAAACATTTTGTCCGTCGTGCACTGACATGGTTCCTTTGCAGTCGGTTGGAGTTCTCGGAGAAAGATGCAAGGGCTTCAGAGCTGCTGTCAGAATACATGACAGCTGCTGGAAGTGGCAGCAGTCAGGCTTTGGCTCATACACCCCAAGCCTTTCCTTTGCCTTATGCTCACAGGAGCCTGGGTAGGAAGGGGTGGCCACCCTCAAAAGAAGGCAAAATGCTGTCCTCTGCCGAAGATAGCAGGCTTTTTGCAGTTTTCTCCTCAGCTACAGATTTTGCTATGAATTTTGGACAATTATCATGTTTAACAAAGAAAGAGGTAGTCCAGCCACCTCATGGTGTGACTTTGCCTAAGTGGTTTCACTCCCTGAACTTCAGCTCCTCACCTGTCAGGAGGCCTTGCATACTAACAATAGGTAGCAGCCACGGAGGACTCGCCTAGTGCTGGGCACCAACCAGGCAGCTTCATATGACCCTAACTTAAACCTCACAACAGCCCAGCAATGACCAGGCATGCCACAGATGAGGACACTGAGGCCAGAGCCATGGAATACCTGGTCCAGGTCACTGACACAGGGAGCTAAGATTTAACCCAGGCCATCAGCCTCTTCACCACTGAGGTCGACTGCTAAGTTGGCCCCCGGGAGGAGGAGATGGGATGACGCTTATATTCTCCCTCGGAGCAATTGTCAGTGGATGGCAGCTGCACTATAATTGAATGAATAAGTTTACTTTCCCTCTTCCCTCTCTGTGAAAGTCACTGAGAGAGCGAGGGAGGCTGGACCTGTATCCACATCGTAGGAGAAAACGGTGTGTCCCACTCCTAAACCCACTGTTGGATCAGGATGCTGGGTTCCTTAAATTGCACATTAGCCTGGGGTCAGTGGAGCCGATAGGGCTGAAACCCTAACAAGGAGAGGCCATTCAAGCTCAGTCTGCTGCAGAGAGGTCCCTCGGAGAGTCTCCTTCTAACTGGAAACACGAGAGTTCTTCAACACGGTGTCCCAGAGTTTGAGGAGACGTGAGCTTTGCCATTCTCAGATGGTCACTACATTTACATTCTCTGGAGGAATAGCCATGGGTGGCACCTTATTCAATTTTACACCTTACAACCTATGCTGTTTTGAGTAATAAGGGGAGGGCTCAACTAGAGGCTGATACAAGTTCCAAATTCACCTCCCCACCAGGTTGACCTTGGAAGTGAGCCTCCTCACCTGCAAAGCACAGACACCTCGTGGGTCGCTGTGACAACTGAATCCGAGGTGAGGAAGTGCTTTGAGTAAAAATTCAAAGAAAAAAGTCGGAATGACTCTCCTATGGCCGGCACCCAGAGTTCCAAAGTCCTGTCTTGTCCAACATCTCGTGTGACTGCACGGTCGCCCTACGTAAGAGTCACAGAATGGGTTGTTTTTCCTAGCTAACAAATATAGAAACCAAGCCCCCTCCTCAAAATGAGAAAGCTGCCCGTGATGACACAGTTAGGAGACAACCCCATCAGTTAAGTTACCTGTACTGAGTCAGTGCATCATTCCAGACCAGGGTGATGTATGATTTACCTCTAGCATCCACTCCCATATCATTTGTGTCTCCAACTTTGCTGTTGGTTACCAAGGCCTACAGCACAATAATGTACATTCTGGATGCTGTCCACACCTGCACATGAGTCTCATAAAATCTGCAACTACAGTGTTAGGTAATAGAGTGGCAGTGGACAGCCAAAACATCCTGTTCTTTCTGTACGAGTTCTCTTTGTTTTCTCACACAAAAGCAGTTAAAAATAAGAGCAGCAGTGTGAGTGCCAGCCACACCATGGCCTCATTCACAGGACTCAAGTGTGTCGGTCTCATTTGGTAGGACAGCCATATTCCTCACGTAATGGCCTATAGACAAAAATAATCATTAAGAGCTGTCTTAGTAATTTAAGTCCAAGTATTACAAAACCCTATGCGTATTTTTTTTAAAAAAGAAATATATTCATGTGGGACTTGGAAGGCAGTACCATATTTTTTATCTTCAGGACAAAACAAACACCATCAACAAAGTCGACAACAAGGAGGAGATAGCAAACTGTCCACCAGAGAATGAAGCATACTCTTTCAAGTGCCCACACCTAATAAAGTGACAATAGGTAAAGTACTTCTACAAGCCTTAAGGGTATGTTCAGGAAAAATAAAAATACTCCCCTTTGTTTATCGCAGGATTTCCACCCGATCCTGGAGGGCCTAAGTACAGGTCCTCTGGCTATCTTGTGTGTTTACAGAACCCTACGCTGACTTCTCAGTTTTCCAATATCCCATTCTGACAGAGAGCTGCCGTAACACCATGTATGTCTGCTCCTTCTAATCTGGTGTCCACTGGAAACCAAGATAACCTGGCCAAGACTTTCATGCTACTGGAAAAGAGCAACCCACTGTCTGGGTTGGAAGAATGTAGTACTACTTTTATGGGTAAGGAGTTTTTTCAGGAGTTTTTTCTTGATACTTCAGACATTGAGCACATTTTCATTTTTAGATTCAAAGACATTTTCCAAAGAATTCCTGTTGCCAAGTTTAGTCTCCTAGATAATTGATGTGTTGTATTTCATGTCTGTGTATTTGATGGTCATTTAAGCCACTTAAATTAAGCAGATATTTAGCTTACCTACTTTGGATAAGGTACCATTCTAGCATCAAATAAGACAGGAAGCATCTGTTACAGTGTGGGCAGAGCTTGCGTCCTAGTGGGAGGGGGGCGACAGACATGAACCCGTACAGACCACATGAAGGCAGGAACGCTGAAGGGCAGACGAAGCCACGCACTGCGCCTGAAGGGGAAGCATGCTTCCACGGCAGATCTGCCCCGGAGATGTCCTCACTGCAGTGCAAGCGGAACCAAGAACTGGGTCTGCATTTCAGTCCAAGGTTAAAGGCAAGAGTGAAACCTCCTCTCAGAGTTCACAGACATCAGGAAAGGAAGCTGAAAGAACCCAAGGAGCTCAGCGCGCCCACCTCTGCCCTCCCTGATCCTTGGTGGTCCCTGAGTTTCCCCCCAAGTTCCCCGCTGATCCTTCAGCCTTAACCGCACTTTCCCTAAGCACAGCATGTTCCACCAAGCACATACCTCCCCAGGAAAGCCTCCAAATGGGGCCCCAGGATCACGTGGGGCCTTACCAGGGTTAACAAGCAGGACCAGGGGCCACACAGGTCCTGCCTCACCGGCTCTGGAGGACAGCCTGAGGCCTTGAGGCCCTCACCAAGCGGAGCAAATCCCCATGCACTGGGAAGGAACCAGCATCCAAGGACACGTGTTACCTGCTAAAAGCTGCCCTGTATCCATCTTGTTCACAGAGCAATTTTGAGGGGTGGGTATTATTATTCCCATTTACAGATGAGAGTGCTGGAAGGCTGACTCACTGTGGCAGATACCAGATTTAAAAACAGTCCACCCTCTGCCAAAGTCCAAACCCTAAGCCCTTTCCAAACTGCCAGCCCCCCGGTGGCTAGGGCCCAACTGCAGGTGTGGGCCGATGTGCACAGAGCCTGGGGTCAGCCTCGCTTCCCAAGCACACCTCCCTGTGGCCGGCCCTATCTGCCCGCAGTCCAGCTTCACTCCACAGGGCCTCAGGGCCTGCAGAAACTCACCCTGGTGATACTCAAGCTTGTCCACAGAGCCTAGCCTCCCCAGCCCACCCCAGTCTTTGCAGGGGCCTCTCTGAGATACAGGGGCTTTGACCTTGTGCTCCGTGCACTTCTAATCCCAGCTTCTTTTCTTACATAAGAGAAGATAAAACTGAAATAGGTAAAATGATGAGACAGGTCCCTGCTCCCAGCACCTTGCACAATGTGTGATGTATTTGACCTTGTAGAGTTCTTCCCAAAATTATATCTCTGATGTCAGAGCCTCCAGGGCTTTCTGGATGACACTCTGTGCGTGCTTCCATAAATATGGAAAGGACAGCTTTCTGAGAACACTGGCCATGCTAGCAGGGAGGTATGGGCTCACAGTGCATGGACGAGCCTGCCACTCATTCTCCTCCTGAGCCTATAGAGGATACATCAGTCACTGGCTTGTGTCATGCAACATATGTAGAGCTGTTTCACTGCTGATAACTAGGTAGGCAGAATGTCATGCAATTAAAGTCAGGCTCCTTGTCCCCAACATTTTGGAAACGAATTCTGTCCACTGATCTTTAATTTTTATTGTTTGGTAACAAAAACAGAAAAATCAAGAACTTGTAGAAAAATTCTAAAGGATTGAATTTATAGACAAAACTTATTTTGTATATCATCTATAGGAGGAATAAAGATGGGGTGATTTTAGCTTTCCCACAGCTTGCTACAATATTACGTGACTTCAGGTAAAGTCTTTCAGTCTTTCTCTAACTCACCACAACACTCATAAAATCATAATAATGCTGCTTGTTACCTGAATTTCAGGAAACTTCAGGTCATCAGTTGAGATAAATTCGAGCAGCACATAAAAACATGAAAAGCCTTTTCCAAGGGACAGTATCATTAGTTGTTTTCTTTTGGTTCTAAGTACTTCTGAGCATTTTACAACCATGGTAAAGTCAGACACCTAAGCAAAATCCTGGAAGTTATGCATTAATTTCCATCCTTTGGGAGAGAGAAATAATATTTTTAAAAAGTACAACAGAGAACATGCATGTTTATGACCAGTGCAATGGAGAATCCAATCCTTTTATTTTGATTGAGAATATGTATGTTGAACTTGAGGCCTAGAATTATATTAAGACATACTTCATTTTCAAGGACCACGAAATAAAAATATTTAACATGGAAGAAATTGCTTCATGAGCTATTAACAAAAGCATCATACTATTTGCATGTCACAGGTTGGTAGCTATCAGAGTGACGGGAGGTCCCCGCGTCCCTCCAGTTTCCGGTGGAAGGCTGGCTGACGTCTGACCGAAAAGAACACGGGAATGGGCTCAGATCTCTCATTAACTCTGGAGTTTTCCTTCAGTGGGACTTGAGAAAGGAGTTTTGCCACTAGAATTTCCTGCTTCGTTTTCCTTTCATGTCTATCTGTCCTACATCCCATGTCTCTCATTCATATTACGGTGCCATGCCATTCTCCCATGAAGGTCACGCTCCACATCGTCCACGAGGACCACAGGATTGAAGAATGCAAATTTTTCTAAATCTCCAAACAGATTATAGAGTCTGCATTTTCCTGTCACTTACTAAGCTGAGAAGCATACATCTGGCATACTTAAGGAATAGCCCTGAAGTGTAGACTCCCAGAACAGGTGGAAAGTCACACTCATAGGCAGTCTACAAAGTAAATCTTTTCCTTCAGGTATTCATAAAATTTCTTTTTCAGAATTGATTGGATCGTTTAACAGGTGGGGAGGAGTTGAAGCGGAAAATGGTTATCAAATCTGTCTTCGTACTTTTTAATTAAGAAAAAACAACTTCTGCTCCACTCTAGTGACAGAACTTTTAATTCTTACTCATCTGCTTCTTGTGGTCCCCCAACAGCAATGCTGAAAGTGTCCAGTCGGTCTCTTGTCAAAATGACCTAAAATGTGTTTGCAGAGGGATGATTCCAGAAAAAAGGTAACAGTTGAGAAAAAGGCGATATGTTGACACTGCTGATCGGCTAGGAGCAAAAGACATTTGTAGTATGGCTTTTCTCCTCCTTGGGATCTGTGCTCTCTGAGTGCCGAATGATTCGGAGGGTTGTGTGTGCTGGGGCGGGTGGTGTGCTTGGCTTTTTGAACCAGACAGAGGGGTTAATGGAGCCTTATTTGTCTGCGCACGCATTAACACATTCCACCAGGTTCCTTAATAAAGCTGAGAAGGTCTGTGTGCCCGCCCTGTTCACAGAGCATTTGATCTTCTCTAAATCACATGGGGTGATGTGCCTCACAGACAAACGCTTTCTGCAGCCATGGAAGCCTGGACAGCTTTCATGTCTCACCTGCGACCCCCTCTCTCAAAGCAGGTCACTCTGAGAAGCCACAGGCTGTCTTGTAAACAGTGCGGCCAACCACTTGTGTCCTGATATAGAACAGAAGCACAGTTCAAGGGCGCTCCGGAGGAATTTCTTCTGCTCTGGAGGAGGCTGACTGGCCACGTGACCTTCTGGAAAGAGAACAAAAGGACGCTCCCTTCCAAGACAGCGGAAATGCCTCTCTTTGAAAGGCACTCCTCAGGTGCTGCCCAGCGCCACTTGGCCTGTGCTGCCCACATGTCCCCAAGCACAGCCTGGCTGGGCCACTGCTTTCAGGGGCCGCTGCTGCCTTCATCGTCCCCAGGGCAGAAAGTCGGGGGGCTTGACAGGAGCCTGAGGGGATGGAAGCTAATTATAGGCACTACCCACTTTGCAACTGTGATACTTCTTAGCGTCTAGCTTACATTTTCTAACGCAAACCCCTCTCTCCACTCTACCATGAATTTAGCAGCTCATGAAGCATGCACGCAGAGAGCCAAAAAGTAAGGCTACATATTTACTTTCTTAGTCAACTACATGCTTTATGTGAGCAAGAACTTCAGGGCACCTGCCATGAAGGAATTGGTGAAGACATGCACACAAACCTCGGGCTAAAGCCGCTGACCCTGTATCCAGGCAGTTACTCCTATTGGAGAAGGGAAATCTTAAAAGTGATACATTCATTTTGCTTTCTGAAGAAATGATGAGAGAACGTACACATCACACTCTTACGGTTCCTTGATGAACTCTAGGGACTAGAAGAAAAGGGTGAAGGTATGGGCTATTTTGAATCTGGAATGCTTTTCCTTTTCTCTCTCTTTTTCTTCCTTTCTCTTTTTAACTTTAAGATGACTCCACATCTGCATAATACAAAGCAAACAGGACACAGTCTGATTGACAGGGAGATTCTTCTAGTGAAAACCAGACTGAGTAAGTCCTGGGATGGAAGGCACTGGGAACAGCTGCTCTGCTTTTGAAGTAATTCAAGACAGAGATGATAAATAAATTCTGCAGCTATTATGTGTAAAAATTAAAAGAAAAAGATTGTTTATCTCCTTTCTGTAAGAAAAGGAAATAAAAAGAATCCCGACTGGCTTGCAGGCAAGGCTGAAGACTGGGCGTGGAGGCCCGGCAAGGAGCATGGAGAGAGTGCAGAGCCCCAGGGTGTGCCCGCCACCCTGCTCCCTGCCCGGGAATCAGGCATGCCATATCACTCATGATCCATATACATGATTATGGTCTGCATATTCTTCTCTGCTCTGGACTTATTACTGTGACTAGGACAAAAATATCTCCACTCTTATGGGCCTCACAGTGTCCATGGGGGAGAAGGACATAGGTAATAAGTTGGTAAACCAGCAAACAGTGTCAGGTGGAAGGTCACAAAGTGAATCAACAGACACCACAGCAGAATGACAGCACCGCTTTAAGGGGCAAGGCGGTAATCCAGGTGCTGAGACCAGGATGGAAGGAAGGAGCCCACCAGGCCAGGCTAAGGGAGAAGCAGTCCTAGCAGTGAGAACAGTGGGTGCAAAGGCCCTGGGGTAGGAAAAGCACAGAAAGCAAGCAGCAGGGCAGGAGCTTGTGGAGGGCGTAGGAAGCCAGAGAGAGGAGGATGGAATGAGGGGTAGTGGGAGCTGCAGGGGAGGAGCTCTGTGGGAAGCCTGTCCCTTGTCCCTGACTTTCTGTCTCTTGAGCAACTGTCATCTCTTAATCACTTAGCCAGGAACAGTGGGAGAATGGCCATGGCAACTCTGTAGAAGCACAGCTCCCACCTGTGACAGGACTCTTGCCATCTCCTGTAGGGATTCACCAGGCAGCGTGGCCCCCTCCCAGGAGGCAGAGGTCCTGTGGGCCCCTCCCTCCTTCTCAGCTATCCTGGGGTCCTGGTGCTCACTGTTCACAGCCCTGCTTCCTCCAGTGCAGAGGGAGACAGCCTGGCTGGCCTTCCAAACGAATCCTTTTTCTCCTTACTCCAGGAACCTCTGCCTCTAATGCACAGGCAGGTGGAGGAGGGCAGATGTAGCGGCAGCCTTCACATGTGGGCAGTGAGCTCCTCATAACCCTTGGGCAGCCTGGGAGGTGCCCAGGGTCACAGCTCTGCCCCAAGCCACTCCATCCCGGCTCTCCAGCCCCAGCTCAGCTTCCCCTCAGGTGAGCACGGACTCTTGTCTTCCTGGCAATGCCTCTGGAAACTACTGGAAAAAGTCTGCAATAACATTTTCTTACTAAGGCTTCTAGGAAGACCACTTCAACAGACTCTTGGTTTTCTTCCAACTTGATTTCTTTGCAGGATCTAATGGAGCTGACCAATCGTCTGCTCATAAAGCGCCCACCTTCAGAGCAGAGCGGAGGCCAATCTCCTTCCCCTCCTATGTCTCTCCCCGCTCCTCTCTGTGCCCGCTTTCTCTCCCTGAGGCCTCACAGAGTGCCTCCATCACTCCCCCAGCTTTGCGTACCACTCAGCCCACCAGTGACTTCCAGACGGGTTCTCTAACTCCCATCCTTTTGATTTCCAGAACTGTAAAACTCCAACTGTCTATTGGATGTTCTATAAGCACTCACACCTACCCTATTTAAAACTAAAATCATTCATTTTTTGAAAAAAGACAAACTTCTCTTGTATTCATAACTTGTTAAGTGGCTTCATGACCTATTTACCTATCAAAATTCTGCTTATCTTTCAAGATCTAGCCCAAGTGCTACTTCTTCATGAAGTCTTCATTAAAGCTAAGCCACCCTTTTCTCTGTGTCCCTTGGGCCCCTAGCTATCCATGTACTACATTATGCTGACCTGTTTGTGATTCCCCTTCCAAATAACACAAAGTTCTTCTTCTCTGCCCACCTGGACAGCACAGGGCCTCATACCCAATGGGCGGTCAGAGGAGAAAGGCAGGAGTCAGGAATCACTGAATAACATACCACCCTTTTGGAGGGCCACAGGGAGTTAAATTAATGAAACTGTGGATTATTTTTTATTTTCCCCAAATAAACTGTTCCTCGTGCTTCCCAAGTGACAGTCTGCAAGGCTAGGCAAGATGCTGCCACAGATAGCAGGCACCGGCAGTCCTGAGTTTATGGACTAAATCGTAATGTCCTCAATTCCCTCTGGGTTGTCTCTTTTCATTCCCCCTTTCTACTGCAATCTCCAGAATACCTCGCGCTGCTTTTCACTTCTTCCTCCCCGAGCCGCCCCAGCTCTGCCAAGCTGTGAGCTGCCCTCCAATGAGTTCAGATCTGCACAGTGCTGCCGATCTTCACCAGGCCTTGGGGTGGCATGTCAGACCAGACGCCATGCAGGGGCAGAGACAAGTGAGAACCTAAACCCTGAGAGCCACGGGACTGAAATAAGCAGCACGCCAGCCCTCATGTCCACTGCCTAGACTTCAGTGGTGCTCACAGGTGTGAGAGCAGCAGAAATCTGTGAGAGCGCCTTGCATTGTCTGATAGCCTCACGGTTTGGGGACCATGAGAGCCTCAGAACAAGCACAAGACTGCTCTGAGGGATCTTCTTTCCATCAAGACCACACAGGATGGCAGGAGAAAACATTTCCTCACGAGAGAATCTCATAATCAGAATTTTAATAACACACAAGGAAGTATTTATCACGGATGAGTTAGCAGACATAACACAAACCCCAGGAACTTAAAATGAGAAAGATATTCTCAAGTAAGTAATAAAATAAATATTTTTAAATTGTTAAAGAGATAAAAGAAATAATAGAATCCATACAGAAATAATCAGATACTTTAAAAGAAGAATAGGTGGCTTTGAAAAAACCAGAACTTTAAGGGAAAAAAGAATAAAGTCAGTACAATTAAAAACTCATGACTGGTTTAAACACTGCACTAGATGTGGGTGAAGAAAGAATTAGTGAGCTAGCATGTGTATCTGAGGAAGTCACCCATAATCTAAGAACATAGAGATATAGAGATAACACAAAAGTAGCACTGACCGACATGCTAGAGGTCAGAAACCCAGCAACATTATCTCCCAGCACAGGGTAACTAAGTGATATAGTTTTGTCCAATGAAATAGAAGCACAAATTTCTATATGAAGTTCTAAGGATGCTCTTTAAAAGCTTGCCTTTTCTCCTCTCAGTCCTCCTGTGTGCACATGGGCACTGTGCTAAAGGTGGAGCAGTTGTCTTGCAAATATACAAAGAAGATGAAGTGAAAGTTACAAGGCACTTAGCTACCTACCTACAGATACCCATTCATGTGAAAAAATAATAATTCCCTCTAATTTACTCAAGCCACCATTAAATTGTGTTTTCTGTCTGATGCATCTGGATGTAATCTTTCTAGGGAATCAAGTGAGATAGGAATAATCTAGAAGGAAAGAATAGAGTGAGTGGGGTAAGACAATATTTTAAAGAGAACGTTACTGAGAAATTTTCAGATCCAAAGGAAAACTCAAAAGGAAGAATCTTTACAGGGCCCAAGCAGAAAGGTTAAAAATAAATCCATTGCTAGACACATTCAAAACACTAAGAAGAGAAAGAAGTGTTAAAAATAAGCACAGAGAAAAGATGTTTAGACTGAGAGCATATTCTTCAAGAGAAGACTTACAAGACAATGAACTTTGAAGTGCTGAAAGAAAAAGATGGACCTGAATTCTATACTTAGCTAAACTGACATTCAACAGTGAGAGTGAAATAGAAACTTGCTCAGATGAAGAAGGGTTTATCAGTCACAGACCTTCACTGAAATTACTGCTAAAGGATATGTGTTAAGAAAGTGGAAAGTGAAGCCAAAAGAAAAATGCAGAAGCATCAGTCAGCCTTAGACACTGATAAACATATGTAAATCATATGTTTTTTATGATATATTATGATAATTAACTCTAAAAATATATTAAAATCTATGTGGTACATGACAAGAGCTTATGATGAAAGATTGTGTTGAGGTAAGATGTGCAATTCAGTTATTTTGCAGACTTCCTTGTCTGTCTCCCATTACTTCTCTAAGAAGCACATTGTAAAGTCAAAATCCCTGCCACAAGGACTGTGGGGCTTCCTCCTTATTTCTGGATACTACCTAGAAACCCTTGACAACCAACCTGATTTCAGTTTACAGATTTTTGTCAGGGAGGAAATAATTTTTAAGTTTGCATATGATAGAGGATACTAAGTAGTTGGATCAAATCATGCCTGAAGAAATAAAACCTGGGCTATATCTGACCATTGAATATCACCATCCCTTTGAATATTATTCCTCCCACCATCAAATCCCCCATTCTACCAAAATTCCATCTATATTTACCTAGTGAAATGAGAACCGCACCCAACCAAAGGGCCAACCCACAGAGATTTCATGTGGTAAGGAAGGAACTTCATCAAGGTCAAATGTTCCACGGAGTCGTCAGCTGTCATGTAGGATATGGTACGTGATGATTCGTTGATTCTTGCTTTGTTGAGATCTGGTTTATGACAATTTTAAATAAATGAAGTAAATCATTAATCTAAAGGCATACAATATTTGAAATCCTTACCTTGTTTTCCCAAAATTGATTATTCTCTTTCTCCCTCCTTCACTTTTTTTCACTGAATTTTAAAACAAGGGATCACCATCTCACCTTTCTTACTATTAATTTCCTTTGGATTGGTCACTTCCAAACGAAGCTACAGAAAATTACCAGTGAGAGTCCTCTGGATTTTGGACACTTGTCAAATGCCTCTTGACCTAAAGCCAGGCCAGCTCCATCCACTCTGAGAGAAAATTTGATAGCCTTGTCATCTCAAATTCCATCCCCCTCATCCCCAGATTAGAGACTTTGAATCCTTTGAAATATGCTGGGGGTTGACAAAATATTCTCAGGAGAAAAAATCATTCCTTTCCTCTCTTGCTCACAAACACAACATGGAAACAGGACCTAAACCCCAACACACTGGCCCCTCGTGGTCACATTCCATTCCCAGGCCTGGTCGATGAGGTGGTCTGGGAAGCATTCTGGCTGGGAGAGATCACATTGCTAAATGCGGACGTGAAAAGGAATGCGGTTTCCTGAAAGTTTCCAGCAAGTACATGGGAATGGAACTCTTGAAAGAGCTGGAGGGCTGGAAGAACTTCCCTTTGGAGAAACACTTCTAATTCCCCCACGGAGCCAAGAGTAATAACAGTCCTGACATTATTATTACAGAGGGGGAAGAATCATTCATGCAGGCTTGCTGTCGTAATCTGGTTATTTATAAGCCACACCCACTTTGCTGCCTTAAAGCTGTGTGGCTTAAAATGGAGTCCCCCCAAAAGTGGGGGTGCCCAGTCAAAGCCGTGTGGCATTGCTGCCCAGTCCCTCGGAGGTGTCGGCAACAGCTATTTTTTAAGTGATCAGAGACACTTTTTAAAAATTGGTCTCTTTCTCCCTGCAAGCGATACATGTCCTCAAAGTTTTTTTTAAAGTTTCCCTTTTTTGACCACAAGATAGAGTTCCAGACATGGGCAAAGGACTCATGTAACAAGAGCTCATGGTTCAGAGGAACTTAATACAATAATCGTGTGTTCAGGAAAATTTTCTGCAATTGCAGCTCTTTTTTTCTCCTTGAGTGAATCTGCTTTATTTAGAATGAACCAGTGGCTCCCAGAAGTCACTGTGGCCTCCCACCACACACATGTGTCATCAGTTACATTTGGGCCAGCTTCCCCAGTGGTCATGGGCAGAACACTGCTGTCAGAGACACAGAGTTACATACTGATCTTGTGGTTCCTGTGCAGTGACAAGATGATTTCTTTCTAATCATGGTAAAATATACATGACATAAAACTTACCATCTTAACCATTTTTAAGTGTACAGTTCCGTGGCATTAAGGACATGCACACTGTTGTTAACCATCCCCACCATCATCATCCCGAACTGAAACTCTGTCCCCATTCCTCCTCTCCAGCCCCCAATAACCACCATCCCCCTTTCTGTCTCTATGAGTTCTCCTATTCTAGACATTTCATATGAGTTAAATCACACAATATTTGTATTTTTGTGTCTAGCTTATTCCACTCAACATAATGTCTTAAAGTTTCATCTATGAGAGAGCATATATCAGAATTTCATTCCTTCTTAAAGCTGAATAATATTCTGTTTATCCATTCTACAAAATCACTGGGGTTTTGATAGAGATTGCATTGGATGGTTTGGATAGCATTGACGTATTTTATTCAATTAATTAACAATAAGTTGTTACTTTAATAATATTGTCTTCGAATCCACGAACACAGGGTATCTTTCCACTTATTTCTGATTTATTTCTTTCAGCAATATTTTGTCGTTTTCATTGTATAAATCTTTCACCTCCTTCATTAAGTTTTTCCTAAGTAATTCTATTCCTTTCAATGCTATTATGAGTGGAGTTGTTTTCTTAATTTCCTTTTTTAGATCGCTTATTGTTAATGTACAGAGACACAACTCATTTTCTGGGTGTTAAGAATAATTTTTAACAAGTGTTAACAAGTTGGGTATCACCAGGAAATACACCTAAAAAGAAAGAGTTACAAAACATTGTTATACTCACCTTTTTTTCCCAGTTTCATTGAAATATAATTGATATATAATACTATACAAGTTCAGTGTACAGCATAATGATTTGACTTACATATATTGTGAAATGATTACCATAATGGGCTTTAGTTAGCATCCATCATCTCATATAGGTACAAAAAAAAAGAAAAAGAAAAAAACTTTCTCCTTTTTGATGAGAACCCCTAGGAAGAAAAAAAAAGTTTTCTTTTTGATGTGAACCTCTAAAGCCCCAGGATTTACCTTCTTACCAACTTTCATACATACCATACAGCTATATCAACTACGTATTTCATATATACCACATCAACTATAATCACCATGCTGTACATTACCACCCTGGTACTTATTCATCTTATAACTGGAAGCTTGTACATTCTGACCATCCTCCTCCAATTTCCCATTTCTCTAGCCTCTGCCTCTGGTAACCACAAATGTGATGTCTTTTTCTATGAATTTTGTTTTTAGATTCTCTGTACAGGTGAAATCACACACACTCCTCTGATTTATTTCATTTAGCATAATTCCCTCAAGGTCCATCTTGTTGCAAATGGTAGCATATCCTTTTTTATGGCTTAATAATATTCCAATGTTTATATGTACCACCTCTTTATCAGTTCATCTATTGATGAACACTAGGTTGTTTCCAGGTCTTGGCTATTGTAAATAATGCTGCTATGAACTTGAGGGTGCAGATGTTCCTTTGACATAGTGTTGCCTTTAACTCTGGATATATTCCCAGCATTGGAATTGCTGGGTCATGTGATTGTTCTATTTTTAATTTTTTGAGGAACCTCCATGCTGGTTTCCACAGTAGCTGCACCAGTTTACATTCCCACCAACAGCACAGTTTCCTTTTCTCTACATCCTCACCAGCATTTGTTACCTCTTGTCTTTTTTATGCCAGACGTTCTGCCAGTTGTATACTCAGCTTCCTGCAAAAGTGTCTATATTTTGGCTCCCTGAGAGCTTTGATCATAGACCCATTGGAAACCAAAGAACGAAAAGAGACAAAAGAGTTGTCCCAAAAGAAGTTGATCTCTAAGAAAAACATGGTATGTTAAAAAGGACAGAAGATTTGGTCTCTGGTTGAGAGAAATTAGCATAACGAAGTAGGATTTATTCATTTAAAAGTGAATACCTATTAAGCATCCAGCACTGTTTAGAGACTGGAGGTACAGCAGTAAACTAAACAAAAAATTCTACCCTCATTGAGTTCATACTTTGCAGTAAGAACCAGATTTTTAAAAAATAACCAAGTAAAATATGTATTATGTCAAATACATGCTATGAAAAAAAATAAAGCAGAAAGAGGATACTCAGAGGACAGTGCAGCGTTTGATGGAGGGGCCAGAGCCAGCTCACAAGAGGGGCAGTCAGGACCGGAGGAGACGGCAGAGCTCCCGCACACGTCCCGGGACAAGCAGGCACTAAAGCATGGGAAGAGGCTGCACCAGGGTTTGGTCGGTCGCTGTGTGTATAACTCTTCTGTACCCGTATCAGTCAGGGTTCTGCAGAGAAACAACCAGTAGGATGTGTATACTGAGAGAGGGAGATTCATTTAGGGAGCTGACTTGCAGGATGACGGAGACTGCCTTGTCCAAATCTGCAGATGGGCTGACGACCCCACAGACCAATGGCACAGCTGAAGGCTGAAGGCCCTTTGGGAAAGGCTGGGAGAGAAGTTAACAGCAAAAGATTTTGGCGGTGTACCTGAGTCCTTCCTGGATAGGACCCCACCTACTCTTCCTCAAGGGATTCTGGGTCTGTCAACTAGCTCAAGTTTGAGAATCACCTGGGGGGGCTGGGACTCTCTGTTTTTAGGGTTCAGAGTAGACTTTTGTTCATTGACCTAGAACTTTTCTGCTCATACAGATCATGTAATAATAGAGTGGGTTTCTTATCTATTTCACCTCTAGGGACACCATGATCAACCTGCCAGCACCATAGATCTGCGCAGGCCAGACTCTCGGGCTGCTGCTATGACTGCTGTCCCTCGCGGTAACCACAGACACCTTGCCTTCAGCAGCTGAGTGTCACCTCGTGACCCCTGCTGTTCTGGATCCATTTCCTCCCCTTGCTTTTAGGCTTCCCACTTGCATGGCAGCAGTCCCACTGGGAGGTCTGGCCTATGGAGAGAGATCGCAGTGCTTTTCCATAGTGTTGGGCTCCCCTCGTAAATCATTTCTCATAGTCATGAAAGCATGTCTTCTGGTCCCTCCCAGCATGGGTGAGTAGATCTTAAATGACAAATCCACTCTAACTTTTGAATCCCTTCCTCTACATTAAACAAAGCTATGCCAGGCATTTCCAATTGAACATTTTGGGGTCCCTATTTCAGCCACCTCACACAGACATTAGAGCCCTTTCTAACTCAACAAGAGGCAACATTAAATATGTAATCGCTGTGGAATAAGCCCATACCAATAAATTCAGCCTGATTCCATTTTCTGTCCCTTCATCATTATCCCACACCCTTATCTACAACATGCCCCGTTCCCCACTTCTTTCTTAGGAGAAAAAGCCCACCGACTGTGAACACATTGGGATGGATACCTACGGGATCTGATTTCTTAGATTTGGTAGATCACATGGATAGAAGACAGAACAAATTTGTCAGATGTGCCCACATTGAGCACAGGTATATACCCACCACCATGTGCAGGTGTGTGGACACAGCCCTGTGGGGTAGGTGTCTACTGCTCAGTGACATGACCAGAAAGTATCATCAGTGGAATTCAAGTCCAAGTCTGCCTTGCTCAAAACATTTTTAAATAACATTAGGCTAAAATCTAGAGCCTTGAGATGCTAAATACTTAATGCCCTCTGGATTTTCTTGTTTCTCCCAAAAGTCGTGCATTTTGACACACTCTCCTTTGTGCCAAAACTGAGTCTGAAATGTTATGGAAATAAGATGAGAAGGAAATATCCTCCAATTTTATTTTAGAGCTTAGAAAACGTTTGTTTTGTATGGTCAGGGCAACCAAAAGCACACTGTTGAGTTAAATGATGACTTTTGTAAAATTACTGATTCGCACAGACACCACACATTTGCAGAGAAAACATGTGAATTTTAAGGGGAAACAGCCTGCCTCTGACAGGCAGAGCTCCTGCTTTGCAAGTTCTGGTTTGGACATAGCCTTGGGCTGTTTTGAGATGCCAGAAGCTGGGAGGCGAGAGTAGCCATTGCACACAACCATTTTCCAGAAAGTATGATGTATTATGTTTGAAAAACTAATAGAAACTTCAAGTCAGAAATTGAATGGCCAGTAAGTTTTTTAAAGACTTAGGATTAAGCTTCTCTGGGAGAAATTAATTTATGGATTTGATTTATTAAGGTCCTTTTGGCTTGCTAATTCAAAATTTAATTCGCACATTCAAATGGTTGTTATACAAGTTCATTTGGGACCAAACTGAAAGAAAGGGCTGTGATGAACCCACAGTGGACCCTGTGGGTCTTTGTCTGGACCAAGGCTCCAGATCCAGCACCTTCTCTAGTATGCGGCAGTCACGCAGTGGGATGCAGCAGAGATTCCATCACCACACTGAAGGGCATTTTCTCAGCACCAATCATGCATGAGATGGGTTAGGAATCCAGGATTAGAGACCAAGCCCATGAGCTGTGCATTAGTCATTTTATTAAGGAAAATTCTTCATAAACAAAGAAGACATAGAGTAAGCAGCTCATGTTAAAGACAATTATTTATGTGTTGTGAAAGCTCTGAACTCAGTCCTGTGAGAATAAACCATATTGATGCACTTCTGCAGCTTAGCTGAGAAAAATTCAACAATAATAAACATGAAATGTCTGAATGCCTTACACACCAAAAAGAAGAAAGTGAGACCCCCATTCTGGCAGCCTCAGTGGCAGGCCCATGTGCGAAGGATCAACAAATGAAAGCTCTAGAAAGGCCGAGAGCGTTCCACAGACCTCAAGGGCTGCCCTCCCCTCCACGTGGACCCAGAACAGTGTGGGGGTGGAAGGCCAGGGCTGAGGCCGGGATCTGTTTTCTGTCCAGGGACCCCAAATCTGAGAACGGTCCAGCGGAGCAGGGCCTGGGATGCCACATGCACTGCACTGTCCCCATGACAGGGTGTGCGTGCAGCCGGGCTCCGACGAGGGGTCACAGGCAGGGTATTGGGTCTTCTCTCACACCTTCCACAAGAATGAATACCCCAGCTGGCTGCAGCCTAGTTGGTGGGGTTCCTGGCTGCTTGGAAGAGGAAGGAGGCTAAGGAAATTCTCTAGAAAATAAAGGCAGAACTTCCAAAAACACTACTTAGAAAAACAATGCAGTATTCAAAAATATTTAGGGTTTAAAGTGAGGACCCCCAGAAGGGACTGTGGCCCCTGTGTTCAGTTGGTGGTGCACAAAGGCCACTGCATGTGCCAGAGCGACACCTCCCCAGGGCTCCTGCGCCCGGAAAGCTCTTCTCCCCAGGGGGCCCCAGAATCCAGCAGTCTGTGGTAGTTAAAGGGAGTTCAGGAATACAACACAGATGGCGGTGTTTTGAATACAAAGACGCAAGGCTTAGGATGCTCAGAAAATGGGAGACTGCCAAAGGGAGCCTTGAGATATTATGTTAGGTAATCCAAGGGAAGGAGAGGGAAACCAAGGAGCCGACACGGAAATGAGGCCCATCAAAGACATGCCCAGAAGGGCTGTGTGGGGGGAGACCTAGAACATGTTTCCTGACGAAAGTATTGAGAGACACAGAAAAATTAGGCTCATACATAAGCTCCACTGTGGGGCTCAGAGCTGGAGGCACCCTCGCCTCGAGGATGTCTGCTCCATCCAAACCTCCACAGAGAAGCCAGCGCCCTCGGACAGAGCAGGGGCGAGGACCCTCAGACAAGCCCAAGGAGAAGTTTCAGGCATGTGCACATTTTTAAATGCGTGTCCTACCCAATACTCATGTCCACGCTAACAAAAACAAAACTATTCTTACTAACAGTCATTAACCAAAAGATCTAAAAGAATTGTTTTGTGAGAGTCTTTTTCTCCTCAAAGTGCTCTGCCAAACTTGAGGACCAAGTCAAATAGAATAATGCTAGAGATTCTGAACATATTTTTCTCACAGCAGCGCATGAAGGATATGCTTTATTAGGCCATTCATAAAGAACTCTCTCAGGCCAGCAGAGGCCCACTGCCTGCCCACCTCCCAGGGGCGTTTTCCAGGCTCTGAGGTGGGGCCAGTGCCTCTGCAGAGAGGCAAATGCAGATAATCAGGGGAATTCCCTGAGTCCAGCCACCAAGTAGGAATTCCCCTCTTGCACCTCCCAAGTGGGCGGAGCCTGAATCCTCACCTCTGCCACCCAGAACCCCCACGTCAGGATGTAACTGCCCCCAGCAATGCACTCCAGGCCCCAGCCAATTCTAATAAAAGAGCATTCCTTTTTGCAAAAGTGGCACCATTCTTACCTCTGAGGTCTGCACATCAGACAGCATTCACTGGGTCCATCTGGTGCCTCAGAATTCGGAAAAGCCCTGACTTTTGCACACAAGTGCACACAGGCCCATGCTATATTAGAGGTTCTCCCCCTAGCACATGCCTCTGCCCCTCCACCACAGCCAGTCGGCCCCAACTCCCCCACTGCAAACTGTCATTAATTCTCATGTGCAAATCTCTGAAAACCTGCCACCCGGGGCAGCCAGGCAGAGGGAGGGAGTCAGAAGGGCAGCAGCCCATCGATATTCGTCAACACGGAAGACTGAGCTGCCAGGCAGCAGCTAATTAGGTGGGGCTGGGTAATTAAATTCACAGGCTTTGATCTTTTCTTCAAACATTTCCAAATGTTCCATATCATTCGGCTTTAAACATCATAGCTTTTCCGCAATCAGGAGATGCCTCTCAGGTCGGCCTTGTCTCCACAGACAAGGCGCAGGACTGCAGATAAGCAAGCAGCCCCCAGAGGAGGTGGCTGACGCCCCTCCTCCCTGAATGCGGGCAGCAGCCCCACGTGCTCAGCCTGGCAAAACCCCCGGGCTCCCCACCCCAGGCCTCCCCAGACAGTGCAGCCCTCCCATCTGATGGAGCAGGTTTCCCCAGTACCAGGGGCGCCGTGCGCCCAGCCACCCCACCCTTCGCAGCAACACGCTGCCTCCTGTGCAGAGCAGGGTGCTTGCCAAGCCAACACCCACCTTCTGCACGGAGATCAGGCCCCCTTGGGAGGTTCCTCCAACAGCCCCTCCTCCAGGCCCTGGGTCCCTCCAAGAGGCCACATAAGACAGGGGAGCCCCAAAGCCCAACATGGCATCTGTGGAAAACCTCCTCCAAACTGTTCTGTTGTTGTATTAAAATGAGTAACAGAGGGGGATACTGAGTAAATGCAGGAAACGGTGGCAGGGCTGCATCATATGGCCAGTCAGGAGAGGGAACTGATAAGGAAGCTAATGTGCAACAATGTTTTGGAACCATCAGAGGGCACAAACCGTCACACTTCTCACCAAGAGGAAGTGCACACTGGCACACTCACCCAGGCCCCGTCACTCAGAAGGAACAGTTTCCTAAGTCTTGTTACCCCAGAAGAGGCCGCTCCATGCAGGTGTCTCAGGGATGCAGTCCAGACATAACAGGGTCTCTTCCCAGTGGAGAAAATGGTCCAGGCTGCTACTGACACAAGGAGCCGTGTAGTTATTCACTTCGGTGGCAGGGAAAGACCAAGCCCTGTGCCTTACATACACCCAAGGGCCCCAGCCCGCAGCACCCACCGCACCTCTGCAGAGGCCCCTCTGGTGCTTCTGTACTGCCTGGAGGGGCTGAGTCTCCAGGAAATTAACAGAGAATCGCTGATCTGCATGGCCAAACTCAGGTCTCCAGCACAAATCTGGGTCTGCTGTGTAGTCCTGCTATTTTTTTCCCTTACTCAGAATAAAAATAATCACTTAGAAGGAAAAGGCTGTATATGGGCAAACTGACTGAAATAGGAGCCCGCTCCCAATTCGGCTTCTGCAGACTTCCCAAACCAAACAGGAGCCTAAATGTCTGCACTTTTCTATTACTTCATCTTTGTGTAAAATACTCACAAGCATCAAACAAGCACAATCTCTTAACACAAAACAATAGAAAGTGAGAAGAAGGCCGTTTCATTACTTTTCCATCTTTGGCTCAGATGTGGAAAGGCTATTCTGGGCTGACTCTTACAGGAAGTACCAAAAAGCTCAGGAGATACAGAGTTCCTGCAAGGTTTCCAGCCCAACTTAACAGGCTGTTTGAGACATTTCAGACAGGTTTTTACTGTAGATCCAAATGTGTGGGCGTTCATCTGCACTGAACCCAAACCTTTGGAATTTTATACCTCGCTCCTGAAAACCTCGCTGCATGCTGCAACTTGCAGCTCCCTCGGGCGCCGTCTCCTGGGAGTGAGAGTCACCTTTACATACACCTGTTCTGCCCAGGGTGGTTGGGAAGCCAACTGCAGCCCTGCAATGCCGCCTCTGAGTTTGTCTGTAAATCTCTGGTTCCCCCTCTATGGCCTGTGCAAACCACCAAGCTTTAAAAGCAAGTCCACTGGAACGCTTCGTACTTGAATGATCATAGGAGGGCTTTATAACAAATCCACATGGAGCAACTCAGAACAGGTATTAGCTAGAAGCACGATTAGAGTGCATGTCATGCCAGGAAATTCTGCCAGTTTTTACCTGTTGAAGCAATTGGGAAATAGACCTGTACTTGCTGAAAATTTTACTTGTACCTGCATGCACGATGTGGGAGGGTGAGCAGGTGTTTGTGAACCACAGTTATATCCTTAACAATGTTCCCTGTCTCATCTAAAAAGAATTCTTGGTGCTCAAACCCTCACAACAGGGGGATAAGTGTCCCATGGAGCTTGGAAGCCTGATCAAATGATCAGTATTTCCCTGTGGAAGAAAATATTCATTACTGAGTGTGAATTTTCACAGCCAACATGTTTTGGGGTTCTCTCTTTATCTGAAAGCAACCAGCTTTGGATTTTTCTCCCTAACTCTTCTTGGCTGCCAAGCAGTAGGACAGGACGCAGAGCTGGCAAGCCAGGCCCAGAGAAATCATCAGTCACTTCCTGGCCCTTGGGGCTGGGATTTGCCCAGAAGCAGCATTGCCCCTCTGCTCGTAGGAAAGGACCCCACTTTCATAAGGGAACAAAGAGACAATAAAGTAATTCATTGTGCAATCCTGCTGAGAAATGAATCCCCATTTCAAGGCAGATCTAATTGCACAGAGACACTAAATTAGTGTTTCAGCGATAACAGATAAGGAATGCTTTCATTATGCTGTAAGCATGAGTGAGACTCTCCCCGAGAGCATGCTGAGCCCACTGACAGTGCACATGTAATAGGGAATTGCATCATGCATTCTATACACTCATCTGTGATTAGAATGGAACATAGATAAGACATATATTCCTGACAAAGAAAAAATAATTTGAGGTTTCTTTATATTTCCTCTGGCTGCCTTCTTTCCGGGGTTAGAAGCTGTGCAGCGCAGGTGAGATAGGGGGCCCTCTTGTCTTCTTTCCGGCTGTGTGTGAACAGCTGCTTCCAGGAGAAATCTGAAACCCAGGTGTTAGCAGACTCCCCATCCTCAGCGTCCTGCACAAGCCAAAGCCCAGGTGAGTCCTGCCTTCTGTTAACGGCTGCCTCCTCCATGGCTCCTGCAAGCAAAGCCACTGTCTTCAGGAAGTGGTCGCTGGACTATTCTTGGTCTGTGGTCTGCGGTCCAGCCCATTGTGGTCAATGTTGTGGTTTCCTCCGGGATGTTTATACCATGAAGGTACCATCTTTAATGGTGCCAATTTACTGCCACCTTCTTCCCCTCCCCCAAAAGACTTTTCTGTAGCACATTCCTAACCATTAGACTACTTATAAACAAGTCAGTGAACTTTTTTCCCTCTGGGCATTCAGAAACCCAAAGCCCACTTCTTGCACTCACTGTGCAGAGGAAATAGTGGAAAATGTTGAAACTAAGCCAGCTTCAGAGGGATTTCATTTAACCTAGCCAATGATGCTCAGAGTTTTAGCAGCAAGTAGCAGGAAGGTGGGGGACCCAGGCTTTCAGACAGAACAAACCCATGGAGCATCTCTGAAAACAGATGGACGTGCACCCCGTGGGCAGGAGCACAGGTGTGCGGCCTGCCGGATTCATGGAATAGCAACTACACAGCCTACTCAACCAACTTCCACCCACTCTACTTTGCAAGTTTATGCGCTGCTGGTGGCTGGTAAAGCTGCATAACTGAGGCACCCCTCCATCTGTCTAACTCTCTCAGCAGCTTTGATTTCAATGAAAAATGGAATGTGTATTCCAAAGAAAGCCTGGGGAGAGCCCTAGGCTGAGAAATGCAAAAATGAACACAGGGACCTGGGTTTATCGGCCAACAGCCACATTTTACCCTGTAGTTTCAGAGTCAAGCAAATTCACTAATAAAACCTTAATTGGGGTCTTAAAATGGTTACAGCACTGTTAAAAGTGGGCCGGAGCGCACAATGATCCAAGTATCTGTTCTCTCGCTGTACAACTATCCTAACCTAACCCTCATTGGGAAAAGCGATACCCAACGCCCAAGAGCCAGGTCCCTGAGTGAGCAGCTACCAGGCCAGAGCTGAGAACATGAGCATTGTCTGTTTAACATCCTCCTTCTCTACATGTCCACGTTACTGCCAATGTGAAGACACCCCCTTCCCAAGTGTGCTCAAGTGTTTAGGGTCATTCAAAACCACTAGAATGGCTGGCTGGCTTTCACACGAGCACCATAAACAAACTCCTGCTCTGAATGGAAAATGCTTTCAAAGTCGGCTTTTCTAACTCTCAGAGCCAATCTCCAGACCTGATTATTTCACAAGGGCTTTCTCATGTTTTCCACTGTTTTGTTTCCAGAATGCATCCTGAATCCTGAGCCTTTCACATGTGTGTCCCACTAGACCACTTGCCAGTGGCCTTGGTATTTCAGCTGGTCTCCAGCGATTTTAGAGGTTTCCACCTTTGGCATGGGCAGATGGGTCACTGCAAGACAGACTACCTGCAACCTGCCAGCAGACATGTTCTTCTTGAGAGCAGGCCTCTTCCTAGCACATTGCTAGCATTTACTGCAGGCCTTGCCGTGTCCTGGGAAGTTTGCAGGCATGTCCTCCTTTACCCTCTATAGCACCTTACGAGGGAGGTGACATTTTTACCCTAGACAACAGGGAACCTGAGAGAGCACTGAAGTTGCCTGAACAGGTCACACACCAAGGAAAAATCAAATCTAATGCTTCAGCCATGTCATCCAACTCAGAGTCCAAGTGCTAACTCACAGCTGGACCAAAGGACATGGGCAAACAAACATCGCCAGCTCCTGGTCCCATGGATCTTACAAGGGACAGCACAGAGATCAAACAAATGCACACAATGTATTAAATACTTGCAGGAGGAATAGCAGTACAGGCTGCTGGGCGGGCATGTCACTTGCAAGTGGCACTTTGCAAACACACATGTTTTCTCTCCCCTGCATCTTGAGCCCTGACAAAACAGGTTACATTTATACTAAGGAACTGAAGAAATGTATAATATGGCTAAAACCCTTAATTATTATTTTGTCTCTTCTAAAACCTGAGCAAACCACTCACACACACGATTCCAACCTTTTTTGAAAAATTCTGCGAAGTGACATCATTTACATTTTTTTTCCAAGACAGTGTACATTCCTCTGGGTTAAAAATAAACATTTGCCCAGGATTTAGAAACTAAAGTGGAAATGAATAAATGCTGCTGTCTGTGTCCTGTGCACTTTTTTTTACTAGAATTTGATTTCCAGAGAAAACTCAGCTTTCAGCAAATGTTTTCTCTCCTATGAAATGAGGATGGTACAAAGGGGTCTCAATGGGCAAACAAACATCACCAGCTCCTGCCCCCATGATCTTACAAGGGACCGCACAGAGATCAAACCAAGCAGAAGAGTAAACCAAGGAAAGGAAACCTGGCTGCTTTGCTCTTTATAGTGATTTTTTTAAACAATTTACGGGGAAGCTCACTGAAGCTATTGATAAGACTAAAATATTTTAATTTTTCCATGCTTTCATTTATCTATACTATTCTCTTGATAATATCAGCTAGATTGTGGTAAGCATGTATTACTATATGCCAAGTTCTAGATCTGGTCTTAGACACATCTATGACTTTTCAGGCAGGTATTACTGTAACCATTGCATAGAATGCAGAAATGAATCATTATGAGCTAGCTTCCGGCGAGCTTGCTCCTGGCAAGGTGTTTTTCTATATGCTTCTAGTCTTAGTCTTCCATTGATGAGTAGCTCAACATCCGAAGCTGCATCACATTTGAGGGAATGAGGCCCACTTGCCCTTCAGATGGGCCACTGATTGAATCGAGAGAAATGATTCCTTCCCAGCAGTGGTTTGTGAGTTGCCACAGCAACGGCCTCCCGGCCAGGGCTCAGGGCCATCAAGGGCCAGCCCTCCTTGATCTGTCTGTTTGCTAACCTCTCCAGCTGCACATGGTGGTCTTCTCCTAAGTTTGTTCCCTGCTTCAGGAAGCCATCTGTGTTGTTTGCAAGTCCAAATTCTAACCAGAATATATTCATTATTTCATTCAGTCCTCATGACAAAGTATAGGCAAAGAAACTAAGGCACAGAACGGGTAGATGCCTTGCTCAAGATTGCACAGCTGCTGCTAGTGTTGAAACCTGAGCAGTCTGACTCCAAACCCTGCTCAGGGAGATTTAAGTAACTTGCCCAAGCAACTCTGGGTAGAGTCATTATCTGGTTTCATGACACCAAGCTGCCTTTCTTTGTGTAAGCCCAATTGAGACACAGGGGAGACACAGAGACCCAGAAAAAAGGATTCCAGTGATTGCCGCAATCCCCGACATAACACGTCAAGGCTTGTCGCTCAGAGTCCCAGGAGCTTTCCAATCCTCTGAATCCCAACTCTGCTTCAAAACAGCAAGCCTGCCCTTTCCAAGTGGAGCTCTGACCTCCTCACTGTGTCTTGATCCCAGGACACAGAGGGTCAGATGAGACCCTGCAGGACAGACCGCTACTTAACCTGACTTCCAGGAGGAGGTCCCCCAGCCATGCCGGGGAGGAGGCCCCCATGCTCATGCACCTGTGCCACGCGAGGGGCAGTTTTGTCTTAGTTTTTTTAAAATCCCTCGTTGTTTCCATAAATTTCAGACCTCTTAACCTCCCAAACTCTGCATAAAGGTACAGTATTCCCCCTTCACAAACAGCACACAGTGGCCTCACTGCTCACCGAGGCAAGGGTCATCAACTGCTTGCTGAAAACAGCCTTTCCTCTGAGATGTTGGGTGTTGCTCACTTTCTCTGTAGCTCTGAACCTTCTTCTCTTGTCCATTCAACCTTCCAGTGAAGGTGCTGTATTGATAACAACTTCAGCCCCTCCAATGTGCCCAGCAAAGGAAGGCCATGAGAAAGATTAACTCCTTGGCCCTAGGGAGCTCTGAGATGCTGGGAATGGGGCGGGCCCCTGGGGCCATGGTGCAGAGCAGTCACTGAGGCTCTTAGCAGGCAGGCAGGCAGCTGCTGACAATGCCTGTACCACTCTCAACAGTGTGCTTCTTTAGATGAAAATGAAAGGGGGGCACAAAGCTGTTTTTCTTCCCTAGCCCTAGCCCTGAAATGGCTCACTCTGCTTCCCTGCCAGTTGCTCCCTGCCAGAGGAAAGTTGCTGATTGTTTCAAATGATATTTAATACAAAGGAGAAGGAGGAGGAAGAGGGGAACCTGGGGAAAGTTTCACTTTTGGTTTCCATTTCAGGGGGGCCACTGAGCATGCTTGATTTGGAAACAGAGCAACCCAGCAATTTCACGAGGGGCTGGCTGCAGGTGCTGGTATCTTTCTATGCTGGTGGGTACCAAGCCTTTCAGATGAATCAAAGTAGATAAAACAGAAAGTAATTTTTTTTAATCCCTAAAGGAAAACAAGTCATTCCATGTTTTATTCTTATGAAGAGGTTCTATTTTGTGCATGTTTTGCACAAGGTCTAATATGCTATAAAAACTTATTGAAATACTAAAACAATTTATATATAAACACATGAATGCAAGTTAGAATTTTTCATTCCCTTTTGTCACATAGAAAATTTGTATTGATTTGCATTAACTTGTCTCATCAACTGAAACTTTGAAGTGTCTTCAAGTGAAAATAACAAAAATACTAGTGTTTTTAGCAGATTTTTGACATTGACCCCAATAATATTTGGAATTCTCTTGAAGTACGGTGTCGAAGGCACCATCTCGGCTCTGAAGAGCAGGCAAACGGCCCTCACAGGCAGTTCCAGAAAAAAGCCCACTCCCCCCACCCCAGCCGAGCCTCAAGGCAGGAAAGTTCCCGCAAACAGTCATTCCCCCCTCCCACAGTGCAGCCCTAAGCAAATCTCCTGCTGAGGAACCCTAAATTTAGTCACCAGCCACCTGCCAGAAATCTACGGGGAAGTGAGTTTTATGGGACAGTGGAGAGCAAGACGGCTCCTCCCAGGCAGCCTCTCTGGGGGCAGCTAGAATGGGAAGTCTGCACGCCATGATCCTGAGGGGATGTTCCCATCCCTCAGCCACCCGAGACTCACCCTTCACCATAGTGCTTAATTCCTTTAGCTTTAAGTTTACATTTTTTTAATTTATTAATAAAAATGTCCTGAAACAGTAAGCGCCTATGACTGGGAGGGGCCACGCTCTGCCCCATCCTTGGAGAGGCAGGCAAGCTGTGGGGTCAGGTGCGGGGCGGCCTCCCAGCCACAAGCCCCATGCGGCCTCTTCCCACTTTCCTCCTCAAGACCTCACATACCCCATTTAAGAGGGAAAGTTTAAGAATGTTGTGCAAATTATTTTTTGCTACCCTCTCCTAGAACCTATCCTGAGATGGTATGGGTGAGCAGCAAATTTTGTCCAGAAGCATGTAGTGTCAATAAGGTTCATGCCATTCCTACAGGTGCAGATATGGAGGCTCAGAGACGTGATTGACTGCCTCGTGATCTCACAGTTCACCAGCGTTCAAATGTTTTTAAAAAGGAAAAATTATACTCCCACCTGAGAAACTGCTCCGTTCACCAGCCTCACGTGTCACTGGTAAAGCTTGCTGAAGGGTGAAAAATGATGGACCTTTTAATTGGACTCTTCGTTAACATGTACGGCGTCCTTTTACTTTCCTCTGGGGCCGGCCCAGGCGGCAATGAGCCCCAGGCCTCCCCGGGTGTCCTGTGTGTGCCTGGCCCTCCCTGGGACGCAGATGAAATCCATCTTCCGTCTTCCTGGGAGTGGTGGGAGAACGCGGGGGTGGGGAGAACCGAGTTTAAACGCTGGAAAATGGAAACAGATGCGTGGAGGGCGCTGGGAACCGGCGCCCGGAAGCATCTGCGCCCCAGTGCTCCTGGCCCCGCTTCAGGCGGCAGCGCCTCGGAGGGGCCCGGGGAACCGCCAGGCTCTTCCGAGAACCTGTCTGCAGCTAACTGTGAGGCGGGGCGGCCGGGGACGGACGGGACCGGGCCTGGAAGCCAGGGGACAGCGCGCAGGCCAGCCTGGGGACCCGCGCCGCCGCGCAAGGTGGGAGGCTCCGCGCACACCTGCCCCAGGACCCCGCGCCACCCCCTCCCTCCCCTCCGGGCAGGAGCCGCGCCCTGCGGCAGGTGCGCTCTCCTGGCTGCCCGGAGACCGTTGCTGGGCGCCGCGGAGCGCACTGCTTTCCTGGCGACCCTGAGGAACGCGGCCAGCAGGCCTGTTCCTGCGAGCGCGTGGGCTCGGTCAGGGCGAACTGTGCTGAGGACCGTGGCCAGGACGCGGGAGAATCTGGGGGCTCCCAGCACGGCGGGGAACCCCCCACATAGCGCCCACAGCGCCGCTCCCAGGCCCGTGCGCCTAATCCAGAGCAGGACCTCCACAGTGTCCGCCAGTGAGCATGGCATGCATCTCCCAACCAGTTCCAGGACCTACTTGTGGGGCACACAGCTCAAACGCAGAGAAGGCGGCTCCGCCTGAGTCCCACTGGTCTGATGTGCGGCAGCACGACAGAAGACAGCAGGCCCTGGGGGTTTAGATCCGCGAGCGCCAGGGTCCTGGCAAAGAGGCGGAGATGCTGGAGGACAGGATGCACACAGCCGCCCCCACAGTGAGGCTCCCCTCAAAGGGCCTTAGGGCATGAGGAGGAGGGAGACCTGAGCACCAAGCAGGCACCGCCTGTCCCGGTCCCGACAGGCAGGTCTACAAACACAGAGCAGAGCAACGCCTTGCTTGTATTGATTTTTTAATCAGTACATTTGGGCCTATAAAAATTCTTAAAATCTCTTGCAAAGAGTATGCCAGTATTTTAGAACTCTCCTTAACTGTATGTGTCCTAGAGCCTGTAACAGGCCTGCAGTGGTGCTGGCATTTCCCTTGCACTTGCCATCTGACCGCAGATGAGTTTTCGCCGACATTTTACGACTATTCAGATGTGATGACAGGGGCATACCTGTCCCTTCCCCTCCTCCACTCACCTGCACACTGTCCAGGCCCAGGAGAGGTGCTAATACGGTGGGTTTCCCTTCCCTTCAAAATCCCTTGAACGGTGGAATGCATTCATCTGTGGATGCTGATACATTAACTCAAAGTGTAAAAATTTCATTTTTATTTTGATAAAATTTCTGGCATTCAGGAAAAACAAGATATCACTTCTGGGAACAGGTTAATATGGAAAACTGACTTAGCAAATCTGTTTTGTCAGGGGAAACTAAATTTATGGGGCTGATTTCCTTCATACTTCAAAATACTTAAAGGTCCTATCTCTATTAGGCAAAGATGTAGCAAAATCTTCATTTTGAGGACAAAGGCATTTCTGAGCTACAAGGATTTCAAATGGCCCATCTGGCTTTTCTTTGCTTTGGTTTGGGTTTTATCTGTGTAAGATTCAATGGGAAAAGTGAAATCTGAACAAGAAACTATTTCAGATGTGCCTCTAAGGATTGGCAAAACTATACTAGTCACAATTGTATTTGCTAATAGCCCTCCACAGTTGCAATTAATTAGTCAATAATGAAAGTGGAAGCAAAGCAAGTAGAAATGTTTTCATTCTATACCCCTGGTCCTCTCCCAAAACGCCACCCAACTTCAATTTGATTCTAGCAAAATTGTCCATGGAGACCAGGATGTTTGTTGCTTCTTTGGGAGCAAGACCAGTTTTGATTCTAACAAAAATATTGCAATAACAATTACTGTATGTACTGACATTTGTCATTTTCAAAATGCTTTCGTATTTTATTATGATGACCCTCTTAAGAAGTATTTTATTCCCACTCAGTATGTGAAGAAACAAGTTCAGGTAGATTAAGTTCTGAGCCCACAGGCACATAGCAAATGAGTAATTAAACCAAGTGTCCAATATGTTTTCTAATTCTAAGTTGAGTGTTCTCTCCATTATACCATGGCTTGTAGTTAATACCGCAATGACATGAATCTAGAATGACACTAAATGCAGCCCCTAAATCAGCTCAGAGAACATCCTCCACACCCATAGTCCCAGTCTCAGAATCACCAGTGAATAGTTGGTAAAAAGTACCTCTCCTGAGAGTAGGATTGGATGTGTGAATGAAACTGGGAATCTGCCTTGAGATGAATTCTGATCATCTGAGTGGGAACCGCCATTGTGAATGAATTCAGTGGAAGAAGGGGCATTTTCTCTTTGTCTACCTAGTATCTGGTATGTTGACTGGCCTATGGTACATGTTTAATAAGTGCCCGTTATGTGAAAATTTATTAAACCCAATCTTCAAATCCAACTATTATGGACTTCATGTTTGTGTCCACTCCAAATTCGTATGTTGAAGCCTTAGCTCTGATGTGACAGTATTTGGAGAGAGGGTCTTTAGGAGGTAATTAAAGTGAAATAGGATTGTGAGGGTGGGGCCCTGATCCAATAAAATTAGTGCCCTTATAAGAAGAGACATCACAGAGCCCGCCCTCTCAGCCTTGTGAAGACAGTGAGAAGGTGGACATCTGCAGGCCAGGAAGGGTGTCTTCACCAGGAACCAGCCCTGCAGGAGTTTGTGGGCTTCCAGCCTCCAGAACTAAGAAAGTCCACTTCCTGGCTTGCACACAGCTGCCTTCTCACTATACCCATGTGGTGGAGAGTAAGATCTAGTCTACTCCTTATAACAACACTAATCCCATCACGGGGCCCCACCCTGTGGGCTTATTTAAACCTAATTGTCTGCAAATGCCATGACACTGGGAGCTAAGCTTCTGTGTGTGAACTTGATGGCGAGGGGCACCACTGAGGCCATAGCAGCCCCATCCAGGGGAAGGCTCTGTCTCTGCACACATTCTTGGTCTTGTGGTGCCCCCACTGGTGGTCCCTGACTGACCCCCATAAAAAGGCAAATCTATGATTTCAAGAGAATGGCTTAGGCACAGGTCTCCTTCATGCACTCAGAATGTACTTCCTTCATGATGGCCTCATGAGGAAGTAAAAGATAAATAGAAACATTTGCTCACCAGCTAGTAGCTCCGGGAACAAAAATATGTACTAAATGCACTCAAAATATATGTGTTCAAAAACCAAGTAGAAAAGGAGGATGGGAGAATCTAACTGACCAAGTTTTGGCAGGTGTCCTTAAGCTCCACACTCCCTGCTTTGACCTCACCCGCCTTTAGTCACTGAGAATTGCTAGCCCAGCTCAGCGGGTATGGGATGAGATTCAGGGTCTGGCCCCCAAGATGTGCCAGCTCTGTAGCTTTGGCTTGGTTTCTTCACCCATAGAATGGAAATATTAAATAATACTTATTCTACTAGTTTCCTTATGGGTTTTTAGCAGCATGATTCATGTAATGGTGCTTTGAAGAATCCAGGATCTCAGCTCTTTTCACAAGACTATAGCTCTTAAAAAATAAAACACCGTGTTAACTAAAACTAAATGAGATCAGGACTGATGCCCCAAAACACTTGCTAGTTTATTTGATGGGGGTGCTCTATTTCAGATGATTTTTCAGCTAGCTTCTTGGGAACGAGTCAGTTTATACAGGTAACTCACCCATCACGGGACACCTGAGAAGTGAAGGAATTCACATTCAATGATACTCTGCATAGGTATTATTTTATTTCACTTGAGTCTTTTCCTTCAACACGAGTTCAAACAAAATAACCCAATGTACTTACAAGCCGTTGCCTGTGGCCCGCTCCACGACGGCCCCACAGCTTTGCTGCTGTGTGTCCTGATCAAAGGTGGAACAGCAGACCATGCCTGGAGCCCCAGTAGTGGCCGGGGGTCAGCACGGACGAGGATGTGCTAGACTCCACATGACCTGATATAGGCCTAACTAGTTGCAACACAGACATGCCTGGGATGGCCTTGAACAGCCCTGCTGACCCACTGCTGACCTGAACCACAGGCCCTGTGTTTCGGCAGAACCTGACATGTGGAGGGTCTGTGCAGACCCAGGGATGGCAGAGTATGACCCAGAATGATGATCCACACCGACTTAATTCCTCAGAAAGCTTTTCCCTCAGCTCTTTTTACCCATATGGACCCATGCTCAATCTCTAAGCTGTCTGGTATTTGGCATAAAGGACAGAAGAGCCCTTTCAAACAATCCTCATTATTTTGTATGAGACATTTAGTGGGAAATGTAGGAAGACAGAGTGGGCAGCAAACTTACCTACATCTGGCTGTCGGCCAAAATGACCCACATTCACTGCCACTTGTATGTAGACTATGTGCTCGTAAATTCCTGTAGCACATGAGTCATGACTTCCGTATCCTCTGTGCCCACCTCTACACCAGCTATGACTGTCTGCATGAAATTAATAGTCAGTGAGTGTTGTCTGTTTTCCATATTTAGACCTATGTTTTTAAGGACCATATCTACATGCCCCTCAAAAATTCGTATATGTTATAATACACTAAATGACTTATATCGTGTTTTTTGGCTAATTGTCTTCCCAATGCACATATGCTTTTTACAGATTTTTACTGTGCAGGTAACCACTCCACCTTCACCAAATACAGGAAGGCATGGCAATCTTCAGCACCAGAGCTCCTGAGGGTGGATCATTTCTCCCTGCCTCCAGCATCTCGCTCCTCCAAGTCTCAGAAGGCTTTCGGTGACCAAACATGCTTTCATTCATGTTCCAGCCACAAATGATCCATTGTTTGGTTTGTTTGGGTTTTATTATACATCATATCAGCTTCTGCTCCTTGGTTGATAACCACATTGTGAGGAGAAGTTATCTGGAGAAAACATTTGTGTCTCTACATGCACACACACACACAGCATATGTAAACTTCATGTCAACCAAACATCAACTGAAACTGGCAAGGAAGACAGGTTCAGAAACATATGAGGATCTCATTTGCAGAGAGTTGTAACATCCTCATATCGTGTACTACTAAGTCATTTCTGTCTGGGATTTTTCTATTTCTGTACCTCTTCGCTGTATTTCTCAGTCTCTGTGTGGGGTCATATCATTTTGTCTGGATGTTGGAAAGTGGGTGGGTGACAGTGACACACAGTTTCTAGTTCAGGCCCTCCAAGCTCCCCGGTGCTCCTCCGCACTCTCCTCCTACCTGTTGGTCACCCAGTGGAGCTGGAAAGGATGCTGAGGCCCACACCACTAGTTCTCAATGGGGGACAATTTCAGCCCAGGGGTATTTGACCATGTCTGGAGGCATTTCGTTGTGGCAGCTGGGCAGAGTGCAGCTAAGCACCTTCCATTCCGAGGACAGTCCCCATCACAGGCACTTCAGTGGTGCTGACGGAGAAGCCCTGCCCTGGACCCTGGCCAACCTTCTAGTTACAAAGAGCCTGAACCCCCGGGTGGAGCAAGCCCTTCCCACCAAACCTCTCCACTCCGTGGTCCTTTATCATCCCCAGACATACAAGACTGTGAGAAATTAGCCACTGCATTAATCCCCTACAAAGTTAGGGCCGAAGCAAGGGAGAGCACAGCAGACGCAGCTTCTCTTTCGAGACTGCTTACGTAGCAAAAGTGTTCTCACTTTGGGAGACGTGGTCTCAAGCCTTTCAATCTTTTGACTGGCTTTCTAATTCGGAGACCATCCTTCAGGCCAAAGGTCTCTAAATCTGTTTTATCTTAACTATGTTATCAGTAAAAATCAATTGACTTAATCTACCCAATATATGTATAATTTTCATTTTAAAGTATATACATGCACTGTTGTATTATTATATTGGGTACATAAATAATATGTACACCAAATGTAATTTTTAATGGAGAAGATATAAAGTATACATTAAGGGCATATCTAGCATTTCCTGCTCCCCTCGCTATTCGTCCTTTTTCTCACCAGACTGTAAGCTCCACCAGAGCAAGGGCAGGGGCAACTGATAGCTCACTGTGTCCTGGGGCCCACTGCATCGCCTTGTACCAGCATGTCCTCAACAAATACGCAGTGAATAAAAAGGGTCAGTGAATCTGGCTCTTTACTGGATGTTACAATAGCACAGAAAGCAAATGCCATTAGCAAAGAATGTCTAACTTCTCATGAAACAAACATCAATAACAGCAAAATCCTTTTCATATATGTTACAATTTGCCTTTTTCAGAAAAACAAATAATGATAAAGGCCATCAACGAAACCAGTGGGAAGAAATGGGAAATGAGAAAACAGCAGAGCAAAGTCAAATTTACTTCTATGGGTTCTATTAATTGTTATTCACTAAAAAATTTATTGCAGCAGAAAACAGAATGACCAATGAAGGGGCAAAGGAGCCACTCCAGTTCCTGGTGTTGGGGTTGAGGCGGCCTCTGCCTGCTGCCTGGCAGAGCCACCTCAGCTCTCCAAAGTGCTCAGGTCACCCCCACCTCCCCAGGAGCACCCCTTAACCCAGAGGCGGCCAGGGGCCCGCATGGTGGAGTTAAATATAGCTGAGAGCAGAATCAAAGCACAGAGAGTGCATTCTAACCGGCGGCTTGTTTCCCCATTGTATCTGACAGTTCCTGGACCCCCTGTTTCTGGCTGTGAGAGTGGATTTCCTGGTTAGGGCAAAGAAAGCCAAGTGGGCCTCTCAAGCACTGGGGAGCTCAGGGATGTCTGCCTCTTCTAGGGTGTGCTAGTCCCCATAGAACTCTGTGCTCTTCACATCCCAGCAACACCTGAGAGCTGAAAAGAGGACAGATGTTCCCCAAGAGGCGCTTTCCACACACTCTTAATGCATTTTAATATGACAAAGGATTCCACCCAGGAGCCGCCATGAGTGGGAGGAGTGAAGACAGCCTGCACGAGCCCATGGTTCTCTCCCTGCTCTTCTCGGAGCAAGTGGCGATTGTTCTAGTTCCATCTTCAGCAGGATGTTGTCCTAAGGTGTGAAAGAGCTTGTTGTGATGTGTGAGTTTGATAAATAAAGTCCCTCCAAATGAGTGCCCCCAAACTGCATCTGACTGGGAGGGAAGGGGGCGGAGGGAAGGCCTCTGTAGCTGTTTAGCGTCCTCGGGGTGACCAGCAACACCCTTAGAAAGGGAGAGCATTCAAAGCTTTGGCAGGGCTCACAGCGAAATTAAACCCCGTGAACTAATTATCCACCTTCACAGAAAGGGCAGGGCCTCGTGGGAAATGCCTAATCCACAGCTTGTGGGAAGCGCATTCAGCAAACAGCTTGCACAATACCCAGGAAGCTGCCCCGTGGGCCGGCTCGGAGGTGAGGGCAGAGCGGTGTAGCCTCCAGGACTGGCCCAGCCAGCGGCAGGTGCCAGAGCCGCACAGCAGGTTTCAGCTCCCACTGGTACCCAGCCATGGACACCCTGGGAAATTTTCTCACGTTGTTGGTAGGATGGGAACCTGGCACAGCCACATAGCCTAAATCCATTCTGTGAAATGACATTTATTGAGGCTCTTGCCTGATTAATTGTGATGCATAAAAGCAATACACATTTAGTACTGTTTTTAAAAATGAGAAAATAGAAGCATGACAAAAGAACTGATGGCTAGACCGTTCTAGTTTCTTGAAAGCATTTTTATTTTTATTGGAAAGTAGGAGCATAGGGGCTGGGAACCTAAGTCTTGTTAACAGTTTTTAAAGTGACCAAGTGATCCAGTCAGATTTTTTGTTGCTTGAACCTCAACCAAAGAATCTGAAATAAGCAGGGAGCAGGGCTACCTGGAGAGTGACGCCACTGTGACATTTTCCTGTCTGCTCTTGTGCGGTTTTCTTTCCAGGAGGAAAATGCATAACCATTATATGTTATTTCATTATGTGTATGTTATATATATTTGTGCATATGCATATGAATATGTACATGTATATGTATACATATATGTTATTTAAAGAGAGAGCAACTTGGGTTGGTTTCAGTAGCACGTTTAAATCTATTCCCCTGGCAGCATCCCAGGTGGCGTGAGTGGGGCTGGGAGGACAGTGACACAGCAATGTGGGGAGTCTTTTGATGTCTCATGACTAAGCACTTTTCCCCAAAATTCTTCAGTCTTCTTTATCAACGGATTAAAAAATGAAATCATCACACATTTCATTGAACTGCTTTCCAAATATTACTTGTGCCAGATGGGCAGCAATTACTGGCCAGGCACCAGGAGATGGTGAGAGACCACCCCCTCTGCTGTGAACCCCCGGGGAGCCCAAGGGCCCATGAGCAGACACCCGGTGGAAAAGAAAGTGGATACATCCAAGTCCATGCACATTCCCCAAAGTATTTGGGTTAAAAATACATCTGTGCTTTAAAAATACGTATGGATTCTCGTTACCAAAATAAAAGGGGGGGAGGGGGCTGGGTTGGGGGTGGGAACAGATTTGGATCTGAATCCAGGATATTCATCCTTGTGTCCAGGCTAAGAAAAGAGAGATTTGAGATCTTGAGGCACCTTTTATATGTAAATTCCACTGGGCTTGGCCAACCAGTCAGTTTTATTTCTGGAGTGCCAGTAAAATAGATTCAGAACAGTAGATACAGAAAAATATTTGATCTTTCCCATTTAGCTCATAACCAAAGTCAATTCAAAACAAAAGCCAGCAATGTACTATGGATCAAAGAAGTGATCCCACCAATAAACAACGGAAATACTAATACTAAAATTGTTACTAAAGTGTAAATGATTTTAAGCCAGACATTTATATCATCTTAAGTCTTTTAGAGGAAAGCAAAATAGTTTTTTTTAATTAATCAATTTCTATTATTTCTGCCAACATATGCATTACAACAAAATCAAATCTTACGTACTCAAGAAATTATCTTTTTTTCAAAGAGCTACCATACATGTTTCCAAATCTCACATTAAGAACTATACAGTTAAAATTTAAATTTAAGGTGTATTTTTAAATTAGGAATTTTAAATATGAAAACAAGCTTCCACCATCATTAGTTTAATGATTCATGCTTATGGCAACTTTAAAAACTCATGTTTAAAGTATAGGGCTGTCTTTACAGTATGGATTACTATAGTGCTTTTAAAGCTCATATGTGTCATTTTACAACATACTGCATGTATGGTACAAACTGGATTTAACTAGCTTTGAAATTTCTCAACCTTTTTTGTGATTTAGCTTATGCTGGAAAAATAAAATTAGATGACTACTAAAAATGGGTATTTGACATAGCTTCTTGCAGCTCCTCACAGCTCTTGCCGGTGTGGGTGTTGCTGGTGAAACGCCCAGACACTTAGCCTGCACGTAGGGGCCGATCACTCACAATACAGACTCCAAACAGCTGGCTGGGTGCTGGTGTGTACAGTGTGTTCCATATTTTCCCACATAACGTGGGAATCCCACAGGAACCAGTCCCCAGCCTGAGATTGTTTTTTATGAATCATTCTAGCACCTCGGCTCTACCACACCCCCAAGATATCTTGCTTTTAGCAAAGTGTTATTACAACAATCGAGAGGGCAGGCACGACCTTCCCTAGCTGGTTGAGTCCAAGTCAAACCACGCAGGGAAGTCATGCCCTGTGGTCCTGAGCCCAGAATGAACTGCAAGGACTTCGAAGGAGGCCCGGCCTGGCAAGTAGTTCCTCTGGAACTCTGCCATCCTTTGGAAAGAAGATTCTATCATCTGATGACACAGGCCAGGTGTTGTGTTATGTGATCAGAGCAGCATGTGTAAACCTCAGCAGGTGCCCCCTCTCTGGGTGGTGACATGGGGACCTGGGCTATCTCTGCTCTTTGATTGGTGGGGCCCAGCTTGTCAGAACAGGTCCCAGAGCACCATTGTTAACACAAAGCTCCCGAGAAGCTTTCCTCTGAATTCAGTTTACTTCAGGCTTTGACTGAGGTTTCAGGAAGGGAACAAACTAAATTGCTCAATTAACTCCTCCCATCAAAGCCATTTTCTTTTAGCTTTCTTATAGCTATAACTTACTTCTGATTTTAAGGTCTCACCAGAATGATGTCTTTACCTGGTATGATGATTAATTATATTCAGTTTTTTCTATCTTATCCTCTGCTGTTGATGTTCATAGTTAAGACTGAATGGGGGAAAAATGTCATTTTAGAACATAAGACAGACACAGAACACAGTGCACACCTGTCCTGGAGGCTCATCGCCTGGCGGAGCGGGCCACCACTCAGGTGACCCACTTCCTGCAACCAGCATGCTAGTCTCGTGACCAGGATTGAAGCACCAGGAATGTTCAAGAGCAATTTCAAGGCCAGCTCTGAACAAGCCCCTGAGTGCCTACTGCTAAATAGGTTAATGGGCTGAAAGGATGGAATCTCTGAGGACACAAGCGCCATAGGGGCATGGGAAGCAGTGGTGATAGCATGCACCATGTCAGGAGACACACACAAATTCCAGAACATTTTAGCAGACTTAGCAAATCAGGATATTGGGGTGGAGTCCTGGGACCTATGCCTACCAGGGTTCCCTGGTGGTTTCTGTGCACACTAACGTTTGAGGACCACTGCTCCACAAAGTAGAATGGAGTGTTCATTTAAAATACTCCCCACTTGCCCTGATGCTTATTATTCTTCAGAACAACTCCAGGTTCAATCCCCTTCTTACATTCCAAAACTACTGCTAGAATGTGCAAGTCCTAAGTCAGGAGCACATCCTTTTGGTTAAAAGGAAAAATAGTAGTCCATCCTAGTTGTAAATAATTCTACAAGGTGTTAAAAGACAGATTAATACCCAACTTTCTTTCTGTTGTAATGAGAAATATTGAAAAAGGAATGTTTTTCATAGAAAATATGGACAACAGTCCAAAGCTTTCATGTCAGAAAAAAATACTTTGAGATTTTCTTTAAAACAATCTTTTTGGAACAATCTTCTTTGCTATGAATAGACAATGTTTCTCCATTAATTTTCTCCTCCTGAGAGAACTACATTCTGTTCAGTGGTTTCTAGTGAAATTTAGGACTGTTCTCACATCTCCTACAATTGAAAGATAAATTCATGATCTGGAGAATGAAATACCAGAGAAAGACCCAGAAGACCTGAAGCTCTGCCAAGCCATCCCTGGAGCCTCTGGTTCTGTGCCTCCATTCCCCTATGTGAGGAAACTTACTGACTGGAATTATTGTCGAGATAAATGAGCCTTTCCTGATGTCATAGTTTCCATGGAAAGGGAGGTTTACAGTGAGATGGAACTACAGGAAATCTTAAAATGCCTTCAAAAGAAGGGACAGTTCCCTGGAAGACTAAACCAATCCTGTGAGGATGCTTGTTTCAGTCAACAACAGACAAGGAGGCATGGAGACAGCCCCGTCTGCAGCAGACTCTTTCTCTGCTTGTACCCACTCAGGCAGGTAAGTACTACTCACTACTACTACTGAAATCAATTCAGCCAACATTTTGCAGAAGCAGTCTGAAGCCCTTGCCATCTCTGGTAGATACGTCCAGGGGTCCTGTGGCCCCTCCTGGTCTTCACTCTGCAGTGCCTCTCCCTACATGTGTGGGCCGGACCTGTCACTTCCTTAACCAGTAGAACATGGGAAAGGCAATGGCACATTACTTCTGTGGTCATAACATGTCACGTATGAATCAGTCTTGCTAACAGACCCACTCTGGAGATGGTCCTTGCAGGCTGGAGGGAAAAAGTGACTGAGTTAAGGAAGCCCATGTGGAGAGGAGCTGTGGGCAGCTTCTGACCTACAGACAACAGAAAACTGCAGCTCTCTGTCCTGCAGTTGGAAGGGACTGAATGCTACCAATAACCATGTCAGTGGGGAAAGTCTTTCCTCCCCAGTCATGCCTCCAGATGAGACCCCATCCCTGGCCAATGCCTATATTGCAGCCTTATGGGGCCCTGAGCAGAGGGCTTGGCTACACTGTGCCTGGACTCCTCACCCACAGAGACTGCAGGGTAGTAAGTGTGTGTTGCTTTAAGTTGCAGAGTTTGTAGTAATTTGTTAAGCAGTAGAAAAAACTAGTATACCTTCTCTCTAAAGTTCACTCACTGATTTTTTTAATTCAACAAATTAGTCGGCCACCTGATACATGAAAAACATCTTGGGCTCCAAATGTTAACAGAAAAAGTATATGACTTTGTCGGGTTCAAATTTACCCATGAAACTAAATACAAAGGAAGCGTGTGATACCCTAAGGCTGCAGAAGGGGGGAATTAGAGCTCAGAAGAGGGTGGGTACCCTCCCAGAGAGCATGGCTGGGGAAAGCAACATGAAAGAAAGAGACAGCGGCCTGGGAGATTTTCGAAGTACAGTTGAAACCGATTTTTTAAAAGGGGTGAAATAAACATTTTTATTTTTCCGCTCTCTGAGTTCAGTAATACTCTATTGCAGGAGATGGCACACTACAGCTCATTCACTAAATCTGGCCAAACGCCTGTGTTCCAGATAAAGCTTTATTGGAATGCAACCATGCCCATTCATTTACATATCATCAATGGCTGCTTTCTTGCTGCAGCAGCAGAGTGGAGTAATTCCAACAGAGAACATTTGGACCACAAAGTCTAAATTATTTAATACCTGCCCATTTACAGAAAAAGTCTGCTAATCCCTGGAATCTCCCTTTCCTATCTTTCCCCAAATTTGTTCATAACTTTCTGTTCTCTTCCAGTTAGTAAACCCTAGTCCCATGTAAAACTTCAATCTTAAACCCAATTTAAATCTCCTCTCTTCCCCAGTCTGCAGGGCAGGAATAATTGAGACCCTGCCTTCTTGGAGAGGAGGGAAAGGGGTCCCCCTGCTGCTCTCATATGGCTGCTTCCTGTTTCTTTATGAACTATTTCCTCCAGCTCCCTGATGCTGTGAGAAGTTTGAAGAGACAGGACAAGAGTCTCATCATTTACTGTCTGTGCCCATATGCTTTTCAGACGAATGCAAACCAGTTTCTATGTGCTCTCTCCATCTGCCATCTAAGTGCTACCCCTTTGGGGAGTGCCTGGAAAGATCCTTTGGATGACTCTGTGGGACACTACCTGACACAATTCCCAACATGGAGAAAGTCAAGAGAAAGCTTGACTTTCTCTTCCTCTGCAGAGTTCCTTCAGAACCCCATCAGTGTTCCTTCAGGCTGGCATCTTCTTGACCTGCAGGCATCCCTTCTGGACTCCAGTGTCTATTTGAGACACCAAACAGAGGTAATATGAATTGTTCCTACACCAACTTCTCCCCACATGCCATCATTTCTCCCCAACCCAGATAGGCAGGGGAGAACATCAGTAAAGCTTTTGCCTAAACAGACATTGAATGGGATATGGAATGGAAGTCTTGGACTTTTTGCAAGATCCCCTATCTTCACTTGTCTACTTGTCTGGGTAGAGGAGGAGAAGGTGTCATGGAAAACAAAGACAATAATCTTTAATCACAAATGCCATCCTTTCCCTCTGACCCCAGTTATAATAACTTCCTCATCTCTGTCTACCCCAACCACCCACCCCCAATCATGTCATATCAACTGAGGAGAGAAAAGTGAAGAAGACATGATGGTAAGGGAGGTGGTCTGACCCCAGCTAGTAACCCTGGCACATGCGTCTGGCTTATTTAGGTGTTTTGTTCTGTCTAGACTGTAGGAGTTAATTAATGGGCCTTAGTGCCAATTCAACAACCACTATGGGAGGTAGAAGAAGAAAAGTATTTGATACACTCCAGCAAGTACCCAGATAACTCAAAGATTTTACTGATAGGAAGATTTGGGGATTAAATCAGAGAGGATCACATCATACAGGAACTCAGTCGTGTTCATTTGGATAACACTAGTGTGGGGTTTCTTAACAGCAGCAGTACTAGTATTTCAGAGCAGAGGAGTCTTTGTTGTGTGGAGCCGTCCTGTGCACAGGAGGACCAACTCTGTCCAATGGTGACAACCAAGGGTGTCTCCAGACATTGCCAAACGTCTCTGGGGTGCAGGATGGGAGTATGTCTAGGAAGACCTATAATCACAGGACTGATCAACCAGCCAACATCAACTGGGCTTATGTGGAGGAGAATCATTGGTTTGTTTATTTATTTTTACCCCTTATTCAAAGGAAATTTCCATGTAGTCAAACTAATTCTTTTGAATATCAAAGACTACACTGAAAACCATCTAGAAATGAGACATATAGACATACGGATACCATAAACGATGCTACACTATTTCTATCGATTTATATATCACTTCCTCTAGTAGAAACTATTCTATGATTGGATTTTTGACCAAAACATCACCCGACAGGTCAGAGAAGGGAAGCCCTACTGTGTGCAAGCACTATGCTAACCAGCTTTATGTATGTTATCCCACCTGCTCCTGAGAGACAAGTATTGTTTCTTTTCAGGATAGTGAAATAAGGTTAAAAGACATTAAATTATGTTACCCCAGGGTCATACAGCTAGTGATTAGAATTTGAATTTAAATAGGTCTGAGAGTAAAATTCATGAAACTCAATGTCACAGCCCTATCTTGCTCATGGTCACAAACTCTGCTTCCAGGATGGTACTTACAATGCGTTAGCCCAAGCCCCCTCAGCAGTGGGATCTCCAACTCACTCCAAGTGGGATCTCTGCCCTGGTTCTTTTTAATCACTCCACAAGGTTATAGAGCTATTTCTAACTGCCTCTTGCTATGGATCTTACAAACAAAATAGCTGCTTCTATAATAAGTCTGAGGGCTAGGCCAGATGGCCTCTGAGGACCCATTCAGTTTTAACATTCAACATGTGTTTACATTCAATTTAAAAATTTTATAGGACTGGACTGTTATTGCTCATGTCTTGGTTTTTTTTTTACATTATTATATATCTCTTCAATTTAGATTGATATTTCTTATCCTACCACATTCTAATTTAGTCAACCAGTTCATGGATGATGGGCAGTTCCACAGGATGACCTGTTCATGTCTATGTTCCCATATCTGGAACTAGCTGTCAGCCACCTCTGCTTAAAACAATGCAGTGACTCATGTTCAACAAGCAAGCCCTCCACAAAGGAAGTGATTATCCTACAATTTTTAAACATGTCTCATTTGTGATTTATAAGAATTAAGTGCAAAGATAGGACAAAAGGAGAGAGTAGATTTTACCATCCTCATTCCTTGGCCCATGGCCTCTTTCCATCCTCAAAGCCCACAGTGGAAGATAGAGTCCTTCTTACAACACGTCATACCAACCTTCTCTTTAACCACCTCATCGGTGTTTAAGGACACTTGTGATTACACTGGGCCCCACAGACAGTTCAGGATAATCTCTCTTTCTTAAGATCAGTTAATTAGCAAACTGAATTCCATCTTCAAGCTTAATTCCCCTTTGCCACATAACAACATAATCATAGTTTCCAGGGATTAAGAAGTGAGCATTTTAAGCAGGGGCTCATTATCCTGACTATCATATCTCTTTCCCAAGCTCTGCAGTAGGATTGAAAATCACCGATTTTACTATTACACTTGAAAAAAGGGAGCTAGTAGCCACAGGAGAGAACAAAGTGTATTTGGAACTCTCCAAAAGCTCTTTTTTCTGTTAACTGACATCATGTGACCTGTTTTGCAGTTCACTAAAACCTCCATTCCCAGTGCTCGTCTTTGTTTGACCTGGCTCTCTCTCTGTAAACAGTCCTGTGCCCAGGATCTTTGTTGGTATAATCAGTGACAGCTGTGCAGCACCATACTTCCTGACACAATGATACAAGTTGGGACCAATAACAGACTGGCCATAAACCTTAAAAGGAAGATTTGAGGAAGGAGATGTATATACAAGCAGCTTTGAAATCTCTGACACATTGGTGGGAAATGATAAGGCCATGTGCATGTGCAGGGCTGTGTGAATGCCGAGGAAAAGCATGAGAAGGCCCTAATCTCTACACCCTGGATAATTTAAAGACCTTGTATAAATAGGAAGTGAAGACTAAGGCAGGGTTGTAAACTGCCAGAGTACTAAAAGCATGCCCCAATATCCACACAAAGCCCTCCAGCAAATGAGACTTACTTGTTTAAAGCATTTAAGAAAATCCCTATCCAATTATTAGCTGACCACTAAGTTTACTGAGCAGACTTCAGTGCCATACATGACAAAAATTCAGAATTTAGAGAAGTATTTCAGGAAAGTCACTAAACAACAAAAAGCAAAAAGAAATAGTGGGGTGAAAAGGAGGGAAAAGTACTCTATTATTATTAAAAAAGGAGCAATTTTTAACAACAAAAACTAGAAGATGCACAAAGAAACAAAAAAGTATGGGCTAAAAAAATGAGTCAGTAGAAACTGTCTTCTGACAAAGCCCAGATGCTGGACTTGGAAGAAAAACACTTTAAAACAGCCATTACACATATGTCAAAGAACTGAAAGAAACCATATATAAAGAATTAAAAGAAAGTATGAGAATATCATCTCACCAAATAAGAAACAGCAAGAAAGAAATTGAATTAAAAAAAAGAAATTATGGAATTGAAATGTTTCATCAATAAGTTGGAAAAAAAATGAACTCAAGAAAAAATTTCAGGTGATCCAAGAAAGAATCAGTAAACTTGAAAACACATCAATTGATAGTATCCATTCTGAGGAATGAAAAAAAAATGAAGTTAAAAGAACAGAGCCTCAGAGGTCTGTGGGACACCATCAACTGTAACATGTACATAATGGGAGTCCCAGAAGGAGATATGAGTGACAAAGAGGCATAAAGAATATTTGAGGAAATACTGGCTGAAAACTTTTCTAAAGTTGATGAAAAATGTTAATCCACACACCCAAGAAGCTCAATAACTCCAGATAGGATAAACTCAAAGAACTCCAAACCTAGACAAATTATCAAACTGTCAAAAGCTAAAGACAGAGAGAATCATGAAAGCAATAAAAGCAAAACAACTCATCACATAGGCAAGGGTCATCAATAAAATCAACAGCTGACATCTCATCAGAACATAAGGCGGCCAGGGGACAGTGGAAATTCAAAGTGTTTAAAGACAGAAAATGTCAACTAAGAATTTTATATCCAGCAAAACTGCTCTTCAAAAAAGAAGGAGCAATTAATATTTTTTCATATAAATAATAACTGGAGAACTTGTCACTAGAAGTCCTGCTTACAAGAAATACTAAGAGTGTTTCAAATTAAAATGAAAAAACATGGGACAGTAATTCAAATTCATATGAAGAAATGAAATAACACATGAAAAGGTAAACATAAAAGGTAATACATTTTTGTAACTCTTCTCTAGCTGATTTGAAAGATAACTGTATAAAGCAGTAATTATTAAACTATTGATGGACTTATAATGTACAAAGATGTAATTTGTATGTCAGTGATAGCACAAAGGAGAGTGAAGGAATAGAGCTATATTGGACCAAATAATTGGTATTCTATTGATATTAAACTGATATATTTCGAAACTAGATATTTTTAAGTTACGATGTTAATTTAATTTAGAACAGAGAAAATAATTCAAAATAGATATGGTAAAAGAAATAAGATGGCACAATAGAAAATGTCTATTTACTACAAAAGAAGGCACTAATAGAAGAATAGAGGAATAAAAAATACATAAGACAGAGAAAATACATAGAAAAATGGAAGATGTAAAGTCTATTTTATCATTAATTGCTTTAAATGCAAATAGATTAAACAAGTGAGACATTGGTAGACTGGATTAAAAAATGATCTAATTATGTGTTTTCTACAAAAGGCACATTTTAGATACAAGGATACCGATAAATTTAAAGCGAAAGGTTGGCAAAAGATATACTATGCAAATGTAACTAAAAGAGAATTGGAGAGGCTATAATTATATCAAATAAAATAGACTTTATGACAAAATATTTACTAGAACTAAAAAAGGACACTTATAGTGACAAAATGATCAAACCATCAGGAATATAAAACAATTATAAATATATGCACATAATAACAGCAGCACCTCAAAATAAATGAAGTGAAAATTGGCAGAACTACAAGGAAAAATCAACAACTAAACTAAACAACAATAGTTGGATATTTTAATAACCCACTTCAATAATGGATAGAGTCAATGAGGCAGAATATCAACAAGAGAATAGAAGACTTTAACAAAAGTATAAATCAACTAGACTTAACAAATGCCACCTAGCAACAGCAGAAAATACACATATTTCTGAAATCTTCATAGAACCTTCTCCAGTATTGACCATATGTTTGGTCATAAAACTACCTGCAATAAATTTAAAGTGATTAAAATTATACAAAATACATTATCTCACAAAATTAAATCAAATTAGAAATCAAAACAGAAAGGAATTTGGGAAATTCATAAAACATGGAAATTAAATGAACATTGCTAAATAATGAATAAGTCAAAAAATTACAAGAAAAATTAGCAAATATTTTGAAATGAATGAAAACAGAAATGTAACATACCAAAACTTATGGGTTGAAGCTAAAGCAGTGCTCAGAGGAAATTTATAGCTGATACGGAAATACATAAAGGCCTATATTGAAAAAGAAGGAAGATTTCAAATCAATAAGCTAACCTCTCATCTTAAGCAAGTAGGGAAAAAAAGAGCAAACTAAGTCCAAAGCAATCAGAGAGAAGACAAGAATAAAGACTAAAACAAAAATGTGAAACAGCAAATTAGACACAATCAAGAAAACCAAAATTGCCTTCTTTGAAATGATTAATAAAACTGACAAATTTTAGCAAGGCTAACCAAGAGCAAAGGAGAGGAGACTCAAGTTACTAAAGTCAGAAATAAAAAGGAGACATCACTATTAACATCACAGATATAAAAAAGATTCAAAGAAAATCCTGTGACAACAATTAGGTAATCTAAATGAAATTCATAAATTTCTAGAAAGACACAAACCACTGAAACTGACTCAAGAAGAAATAGATAATTTAAATAGACATATAACAAGCAAAGAGACTAAATTAGTCATTTTTAGACTTCCCAGAAAGAAAAGCTGAGAATCTGATGGCTTCACTAGTGAATTCTACCAATCAGTTAAGTAAGAGTTAATACCAGTACTTCATGAACTTTTCCAAAAAATAGAGAGGAAGGAAAAGTTCTCAACTCATTTTATGAAACAAATATTACCCTAACATCAAAATCAGACAAAGATATTCAAAAGGAAAGAAAATTGCAAGCAAATGTCCCTTACAAAATTAGACACTATGCTTATCAAAGTACCAGCAAGTCAAATCCAGAAACATATAAAAAGTATTATACACCATCACCAAGGGTGAGTAATCCCAGGGATAAAGGTTGATTTAACATCTAAAAATATCAATGTGACATATTAATTAAAAAAAAGACAAAAAACACACAATTGGCTTGACAGATGTAGAAGAAGCCTTGAAAAATATCCAAAAAACTAGCAATATAAAAGAATTTCTTCAATCTGATAAATGGCATCCATGAAATGGCTAAGATCATAATGGTAAAAGAAAGAATGCCTTCTCTTTAAGATCAAGAATGACATAAGGATGTCCACTATCACCATTTCCATTTAAAGTTGTTCTAGAGGTTCTAACCAGATCAGTTAAGCAAGAAAAAGAAAGAAACGTCATCTAGATTTGAAAAAAGGCAAAATTATTTGCATTCACACTTGACATGATCTTGAAGAGAGAAAATCCTGAGGAAAAACTATGAGAACAAATAAGTGAGTTCAGCAACATTTTAGGATGCCAGAGCAATACACAAAAATCCTATATTTATGTAGACTAGCAATGAAATATCCAAACATAAAAATAAGACAAAAATCCCACTTACTATAACACCAAAAAGAATAAAATAAATTTAGGAATAAATTTAATGAAAGAAGCCCAAAAGTTGTATACTGAAAACTCAAAACATTGTTGAAAGAAATTAAAGATCTAAATAAATGTAAAGGTATCACATGACTATGGCTCAGAAGGCTTATTATGGTTTAGGTGGAAATACTTCCTAAATTGACCTATAGATTCACCACAATCCTAACAAAACCCTAGCATAATTTTTGAAGAAATTGACAACTTCATCATGAAATTTATATACAAATACAGGAACCCAAAATAGCAAAACAATATTGAAAAAGAACAACAGAGGAGAGAACTTACACTTCCTGATTTTAAAACTTACTGAAAAGCTACAGTAATAGAGAGTGTGGTATTGGCAATAAGAATAGATATATAAACCAATGGAATACTGGTGTTGATAGGATTAAAGATGGCAGCGTGAGAGGTTAGACAGAGGCTTACTCCTAAAACCACATATAATACGAAAATATAACTGATACAACTACTCCTGAAAGAGCAACAGGAAAGAGGACTGCACCACACTGCATATACCTGGAGAAAAGAGCAGACCTCACAGAACAGGGCAACATACTAAAGCTGTGGCCCTGCAGGAGCCAAGCCCTTCCCCACCCCAGATCACCGGTGGGAGGAACAGAAATGGAGCAGGGAGGAAGTGGAGACCTGGCACTGCTGAATACCTAACTCCAGAGATCTACTCTGGGAGCACAAACCTATATTTCATGGTGCTTGCATGATACTCTCGTAATTAAGGGGTTGGAAAGCTAAGACAGGCAGAATTCCTGGAGAGACTGAGATTCCAGCTGCTTGTGGAAAGCAGGGATCCATATCTGGCTGCTCTGTGACAAAAGAAAGGCGGGCAGTCTGAGAGACTTCTTAACAAGGAAGCCCTTAGCAAGAGGGCTCCAAAAGGGACAAGGATTGCACAGAGCTTACTGCTCAGGAGAAAGGACAGGTAGACAAAATTGCCCAGGTGCACTCTGCCCAGCAGGTTGGAGCTTTCATGATCTTCAGGTGCTTGAGCTCCCTGGCTGCCTACACAGCTTCAAGAACCACCTCTGTGATAAGCAGCCTACTGCACCTTTCTCCTGGCCAGCCCCACCTGGCTCACAAACCAGCAAACCCTACACTGGCATTAGCCGAGAGAGAGGGAAGATCTGTCTACAGGAATTAAAATCACAAAGCACAGAGTCTTATACCTGTGTGCTCAGCCCACTGGATTCAAGCATAGCAGCCAGGAAGAAGGAAACAGCTCTTTCCTCCCCCAGGCACCAATACCACTACTCTGCAACCCCCAACATTGCTCCAGGGGCTGAGCAGCTCCAGAGAGTAGAGCTTCTGGGCACTAGAGGGTGCCATATGCAAATATGAAATGCCAAAGGAACCTGGTTCAGAGTAAAATTACTAATACAACTCCTGAGAAAGATTTAAATGATATCGACCTCATGACTCTCCCTGAAAGGGAGTTCAAAATAAAAATCATTAACATACTCATGGAAGTACAGAAAGACATTCAAGAACTCAGGAATGAACTCCAGTCAGAGATCCAATAGTTGAAGAGCACAATGGACGGTATTAAAAGCATATTGGAGGACTCTCTTGTCCCCTCCTGGTGTGAGCCGGGAGCTCTGTCCTTTCACTTTATTTCTAAATAAAGGCCTGTACCTTGCTCTCCTTAAAAAAAAGCAGATTGGATACAGTGGAGGAGAAGATAAATGAAATAGAAACTACAGAAGAGGAATACAAAAGAAGCTGAGACACAGAGAGAAAAAAGAATCTCTAAGAATGAAAGAATATTGAGACAATTGTGTGACCCATCCAAATAGAACAAAATTCATATTATAGAGGTACCAGAAGAAGAAGAGAGAGAGAAAGAGACAGAAAGTGTCTTTGAGGAGGTAATTGCTGAAACCTTCCCCAGTCTGGGGAAGGAGACAGTCTCTCAGCCCATGGAGGTACACAGATCTCCCTACACAAGGGACACAAGGAAGACAACACCAAGACATATAGTAATTAAAATGGCAAAGAACAGACTATTAAAAGCAGCCAGAGAGAGAAATAAGATCACATACAAAGGAAAACCCATCAGGCTATCAGACTTCTCAACAGAAACCTTACAGGCCAGAAGGGAGTGGCATGATGTATTTAATGCAATGAAGGAGAAGGGCCTGGAACCAAGAACACTTTATCTGGCAAGGTTATCATTTAAATTTGAAGGAGGGATTAAACAATTCCCAGATAAGCAAAAGCTGAGAAGAGAATATACCTCCCACAAACCATCTCTACAATGTATTTTGGAGGGACTGCTACAGATGGAAGTGTTCCTACAGTTTAATAGCTGTCACCATAATAAAACCACAGTAAAGAAAGTAGAACAGCTAATTACTAAGCAAATGCAAAATTAAATTAACTATCCCCAAGGTCAATCAAGGGATAGAAACAAGAGTACAGAATATGATACCTAATATATAAAGAATGGAGGAGAAAGAAAAGGAGGAGAGAAAAAAAAAGAACCTTCAGATTGTGTTTGTAATAGCATATTAAGTGAGTGAAGTTAGACTCTTAGATAGTAAGGAAGTTAACCTTGAACCTTTCGTAACAACAAATTTAAAGCCTGCAATGGCAATAAGTACATACCTATCCATAATCACCCTAAATGTAAATGGACTGAATGCACCAGTCAAAAGACATAGAGTCACCGAATGGATAAAAAACAAGACCCATCTTTATGCTGCCTACAAGAGACTCACTTTAAACCCAAAGACATACACAGACTAAAAGTGAAGGGATGGAAAAAGATATTTCATGCAACTAATGGGAAGAAAAAGCAGGAGTTGCAGTACTTGTATCAGACAAAGGGTCAATCCAACAAGAAGATATAACCATTATAAATATCTATGCACCCAACACATGAGCACCTACGTATGTGAAACAAATACTAACAGAATTAAAAGGAGAAATAGAATGCAATGCATTCATTTTAGGAGACTTCAACACTCCACTCACTCTGAAGGACAGATCAACGAGACAGAAAATAAGTAAGGAGACAGAGGCACTGAAGAACACAATAGAACAGATGGGCCTAACAGACATCTACAGAACTCTACACCCAAAAGCAGCAGAATACATTCTTCTCAAGTGCACATGGAACATTTTCAAGAATATATCATATACTAGGCCACAAAAAGAGCCTTGGTAAATTCAAAAAGATTGAAATTGTACCAACCAGTTTCTCAGACCACAAAGGTATGAAACTAGAAATAACTTAAGCAAAAAAAATGAAAAATCCTGCAAACACATGGAGGCTTCACAGCATGCTCCTAAATAACCAATGGATCAATGACCAAATAAAAACAGAGATCAAGCAATATATGGAGACAAATGACAACAATAATTCAACACCACAAAATCTGTGGGATGCAGCAAAGGCCGTGTTAAGAGGAAAGTATATTGCAATACAGTCCTACCTCAGGAAAGAAGAAAAATCCCATATGAGCAGTCTAAACTCACAATTAATGAAACGAGAAAAAGAAGAACAAATGAGGCCCAACGTCAGTAGAAGGAGGGACATAATAAAGATTAGAGCAGAGATAAATAAAATCGAGAAGAATAAAACAATAGAAAGAATCAATGAAAGCAGGAGCTGGTTCTTTGAGAAAATAAAGAAAATAGATAAACCTTTAGCCAGACTTATCAAGAAAAAAACAGTCTACTCACATAAAGAGAATCATAAATGAGAAAGGAAAAATCACTATGGACACCACAGAAATAGAAAGAATTATGAAAGAATACTATAAAAACGTATATGCTAAAAACTGGATAACCTAGAAGAAATAGACAGCTTTCTAGAAAAACCAACCTTCCAAGGCTGACCCAGAAAGAAACAGAAAATCTGAACAGACCAATTACCAGCAACAAAATGGAACTGGTGATCAAAAACCTACCTAAGAACAAAACGCCTGAATCAGATGGTTTCACCGCTGAATTTTACCAAACATTTAGTGAAGACCTAATACCACCCTCCTTAAAGTTTTCCAAAGAGTAGAAGAGGGAATACTCCCAAACTCATTCTATGAGGCCAGCATCACTCTAATACCAAAACCAGGCAAAGACACCACAAAAAAAGAAAATTACACACCAATATCCCTGATAAACATAGATGCAAAAATACTCAACATAATATTAGCAAACTGAATTCAAAAATACATCAAAAAGATCATCCATCATGATCAAGTGGGATTCATCCCAGGGACGCAAGGATGGTACAACACTCGAAAATCTATCAACATCATCCACCACGTCGACAAAAAGAAGGATAGAAACCACATGATCATCTCCATGGATGCTGAAAAAGCATTCGACAAAATTCAACATCCATTCATGATAAAAACTCCCAACAAAATGGGTATAGAGGGCAAGTACCACAACATAATAAAAGCCATATATGACAAACCCACAGCCAATATTATACTTAACAGCGAGAAGCTGAAAGCTTTCCTTTATGATCAGGAACAAGACAAGGATGCCCACTCTCCCCACTTCTATTCAACATAGTACTGGAGATCCTAGCCATGGCAATCAGACAACACAAAGAAATAAAAGGCATCCAGATTGGCAAGGAAGAAGTTAAACTGTCCCTGTTTGCAGATGACATGATATTGTAAATAAAAAACCCTAAAGAATCCACTCCAAAACTACTAGATTTAATATCTGAATTCAGCAAAGTTGCAGGACACAAAATTAATATGCAGAAATCTATGGCATTCCTATACACTAACAATGAACTAGCAGAGAGAGAAATCAGGAAAACAATTCCATTCACAGTTGCATCAAAAAGAATAAAATACCTAGGAATAAATCTAACCAAGGAAGTGAAAGACCTACACTCTGAAAACTACAAGACACTCATGAGAGAAATTAAAGAAGATACCAATAAATGGAAACACATCCCGTGCTCATGAATAGGAAGGATTAATATTGTCAAAATGGCCATCCTGCCTAAAGCAATCTACAGATTCAATGCAATTCCTATCAAAATACCAACAGCATTCTTCAACAAACTAGAGAAAATCGTTTTAAAATTCATATGGAACCACAAAAGACCCCAAATAGCCAAAGCAATCCTGAGAATGAGGAATAAAGCTGGGGGAATTATGATCCCCAAATTCAACCTCTACTACAAAGCCACAGTACTCAAGACAATTTGGTACTGGCACAAGAACAGACCCATAGACCAATGGAACAGACTAGAGAGCCCTGATATAAATCCAACCATACATGGTCAGTTAATACATGATAAAGGAGCCATGGACATACAATGGGGCAATGACAGCCTCTTCAACAGCTGGTGTTGCCAAAACTGGACAGCTACATGCAAGAGAATGAAACTGGATTATTGTTTAACCCCATACACAAAAGTAAATTCAAAATGGATCAAGGACCTGAAAGTAAGTCATGAAACCATAAAACTCTTACAAGACAACATAGGCAAAAATCTCCTGAATATAAGCATGAGCAACTTCTTCCTGAGCCCATCTCCTTGAGCAAGGGAAACAAAACCAAAAATGAACTCATGGGACTACATCAAACTAAAAAGTTTGTGTATGGCAAAGTACACCATCAACAGAACAAAAAGGCATCCTACAGTATGGGAGAATATATTTGTAAATGACATATCCAACAAGGTGTTAACATCCAAAATATATAAAGAACTTACACACCTCAACACCCAAAAATCAAATAACCCGATTAAAAAATGAGCAGAGGATCTGAACAGACAGTTCTCAAAAGAAGAAATTCAGATAGCCAACAGACACATGAAAAGATGCTCCACATCACTAATCATCAGGGAAATTCAAATTAAAACCTCAAGGACATATCACCTCACGCCAGTTAGGATGGCCAGCATCCAAAAGACAAGCAACAACAAATGTTGGCAAGGATGTGGAGAAAGGGGAACCCTCCTACACTGCTGGTGGGAATGTAAGCTAGTTCAACCATTTTGGTAAGCAATATGGAGGCTCCTCAAAAAACTAAAAATAGAGATACCATTTGGCCCGTATATCCCACTCCTTGGAATTTACCCAAAGAATACAACTTCTCAGATTCAAAAAGACATATGCACCCCTATGTTTATTGCAGCACTTTTTACAATAGCCAAGATATGGAAGCAACCTAAGTGTCCATCAGTAGATGAATGGATAAAGAAGTGATACATCTACACAATGGAATACTACTCAGCCATAAGAAAGAAGAAAATCCTACCATTTGCAGCAACATGGATGGAGCTGGAGGATATTATGCTCAGTGATATAAGCCAGTCAGAGAAAGCAAGTGCCAAATGGTTTCCCTCCTTTGTGGAGTATAACAACGCAGCAAAACTGAAGGAACAAAATAGCAGCAGACTCAGAGACTCCAAGAAGGAACTAGTGGTTACCAAAGGGGAGGGGTGTGGGAGGGCAGGTGGGGAGGGTGGGAGAAGGGGATTGAGGGGTATTTTGTTTAGTACACATGGTGTGGGGGATCACGGGGAAAACAGTTTAGCACAGAGAAGGCAAACAGTGAATCTGTGGCACCTTCCTACACCCAAGGACAGTGACTGCATTGGGGTATGGGTGGGGACTTGATAATATGGGTAAATGTAGTAACCACATTGTTTATTCATGTGAAACCTTCATAAGAGTGTATATTAATAATACCTTAATAAAAAAGTTAAAAAATAAAAAATAAATTAAAAAAAATAATAAACCAATGGAATAGAATTGAGAGTCTAGAACTTAACCCATGTATCTATGGTCAATTAATTTTTGACAAGGATGTCAAGACAATTCAATGGGGGATAAATAGTTTTTTCACAAATGCTCCTGGGACTCGATATGAACATGGAAAAACTGAAGTTGACTTTGAACCTCACAATATACAAAAAAATGGATCATCTCAAGGATCATACACATAAACATGAGAGCTAAAACTGTAAAACTCTTAAAATAAAACATAGGAGTAAGTATTCCTGACCTTGAGTTAAGCATTTGGTACCTTTCTTTGTGACGTCTGTCTTGGATGTAGTGTTGCATCAGCAACAATAACAACAAGAAATAGATATATTGAACATCAAAATTTAAGACTACGGTACTTCAAAAATATTTGCATGTCAAAAAAGTGAAAAAACAACCTACAAAATGAGAGAAAATATTTGCAAATCATATATTTAAGGAACTTGTATCAAGAATACATAAAGAACTCATGCAACTAAACAGTAACAAGTATGAATAGACATTTCTCCAAAGAAAATATTCAGACAATAAACACATGAAAACATGCACAGCTTCATTAGTTATAAGGAAAATGCAGATCAGAATCGAACTGAGATGGCATTTCACACCCATCAAGATGGTAAAATCGATAAGGCAGATGATGACTTGTGTTGGCAAGGACGTGGAATTGGAAACCTCATACACTGCCCGTGGGGCTGTGAAATGGTGGCACCATTCTGGAAAACCATTTTGGCAGTTCCTCAAACAACAGAGTTGCTATGTGACCCAACAGTTCCACTCTTACATGCCCATGAGACATTAAACATAAATCCATGTAAAAACTTATATACGGTTCACAACAGCATTCTTTGCAATAGTCAAAATGCAGAAACAACTCAAATGTCTATCATCTGATGAATGGATAACCAAATTCAGTCTATCCATACAAAGGAATACTTAACCCCCAAGAAAGAATGGAGTACTGATACATGCTACAGCGTGGATAACCTCAAAAACATTCCTATGTGAAAGATGTCACTCACAAAAGACCACATATTACATGATTACATATATATGAAATATCCAAAATAGACAAATCATGGAGACAGAAAGTAGATTAGTGGTTTCCAGAGTCAGGGGGAGGCAGAATGGGGCTTCTTTTTGGGTTGATGAAAATGTTCCAAAATTATATGTTTGCAAAACTTCATGAATACACAAAAAACCACTGAATTGTATACTTTGAAAGGATGGATTTTATGGTATATGAATTACATCTTAATATAGCTATTATTTAATATTGTTCTAAATTTTGGTACACCGAGAGGGATGATTAAAATTACAAGAAAAATACCACAAAAAGCTACAAGGATTCTTATATCTAAATGTTGTATTTATATTTAAATGACTAAAAAGTTGGACTCCACATTAATTACTATATGTTAAGCTTTTAGTGCATGGCATTGGAAGTGCTATATAATGTTACCTATTATAATTATTATTTTTATTATTACTTTAATTTCTGTAATGAACCATGCTTTCCATAATGAATTTGATGTTGGCTTTGCATGGGAGACCGGGTTGTATCAAGCTGAGAACTACATTTCCAGAATTCCCTTTCCTGAATGTTCCAGTTTCGATCGGCCAAAAGAAGGACTTGGAAAGCAGAAGCTAAGCAGTTTGAACTCTGCAGGTCTTCCCCAAATCAGCGTGAAGTGTTCAAGGGAGTCTCAGACGGCCCCCGGTCCAGCTGTCTGTCCTCACTATGACCCAGCTGACCAGCAGTGGCCCAAGCCCACCACAGGTGCTGGCTGGGATCCACGATGCAGCAGCTGCACAGAGGACACGTGGACCTCCCCCACTGCCCTCCCTGTATCCCACTTCAGTGGCTGATATGCTGGCCTTCTCAGTCTGAGGATGTGCTGCCGTCTCTCTGATCTTCTCTACCCACTGGGACCCAACCTCTCCCGCCATTGTGTAAGGTCAGACCGCTGCTATAAACCTTTATCTCATGAGGTTCTTGGTATGGCCTCTGTGGTGTCTGAACCTGGCTGATATGTCAGGTCTTCCCTATGCATCAATTCATTCATTATTTCAATTAAGAAATATTTTGAGCTCTTAATGCGTACAAGGCTTTCTGCTCAGGGACGGTGACAATCAAGGCAGATGCCATCCCTACCTCTATGCTTACCATTGGCTCAACAGCTAACACCGAACAGGGGACACGGGCATTGGGAGTCCCCTCTTTGGAGCGCTTCATGAGGGATCACAGAGTAAGTGAGAAAGTGACATGCTTCTGCAGTGGGTAGGCAGAGCTGAGATAAAAATACAAGTCAGGCAAAAGCTGTCCCCAGGAATGACCGGCACTTTAGTGCCGACCAGGGCAGGTGAACCCCTGGGCAGATGCTGAGAACTGGAGCTGAAAGGGCTGGAGGCTGCAAGGGAGGAGTTTCAACGCAAACCAAATCTCATCACTCACAACTAAATGTCCTCAATGGCTTCCCACTGCCCTAAACCTGTTCCCAGGCCTGCTGCCCATCACAGGCCACCTACCTCACCCCGCGCCCCAGTCCTCTCTGTGCTGAGCTGCACGTGAAACTCCTGCGTGGGTGCCCCCCACCACAAGGCCCACCCCTCTTGCTGCACATCCTGCTGTCCCCTCAAGCCTGCCCGCCCTGGGCTTCCCCAAGAAGAGCCATGGGTCAGCTGCTTTCACCACTCTGGGGCCTCGTTAAGAGGCCCTGTGGTGGGTGTAAGTGCAGGTCTATTGGGCACTGTCCACAGAGACAGGGCTGTGGCCAGGAATTGCAGGCTACAGCACTGACGGGTGAGGCCTGCTGCCTTAATGAGTAGGTCCCTCCTGAAGGTGGAAGACACAGCGAGGTCAGCTGGGAGACCCTGAATGACAGCATCCAGATACTCAGCTGAAGCTGGGCTACCCTGAAAGTGAAAGCTTGTGGAATTCTGAGTTCTGCAATTCAAAACAGAGGGCAAGGTGTTTGTCCCTGGGAATAGCAGTTACTGATAGAATTGACCTTCAATTTAAAACTTATTCCTAATTAAAACTAATTTAAAGAGGAAAGCACAAACAAAAATGAAAAGATATTGTCTTTAGTTTCTATGAGTGAATCTGCAATAGAGTATCCAAGTTAATATAGGAAAGTGTAGACAAATCAGTAATTTAATTGGCCCATTTGTCCAATATCTCTTGAGCACGTCGCTGTGTAAAGCAGTATGCTGGGCCTTGGATACAAAGCACACTCCCTGCCCATCAGCAAAAAAGAGAGAGATTGAAGAAATAAGCATTTAAATATAAATCTACTAAGTGTTACCACGTACAAATAGAAATTATACTTGGGTAAATAGTGCCCCCCCCCCCAAAAAAAACTCCTGTCCACCTGGAACTTCAGAAAGTGACCTCATTTGGAGATGTAAGGTCTTTGTAGATGTAATTAGTTAAGAAGTAGTCATACTGTATTAGAGTAGACCCTAAATCCAGTGACTGGTGTCCTTATGAGAAGAGGAGAGAACATACAGAGATATACAGACAGGACCATCACCTGATGATAGAGGCAGGGACCGGAGGGATGCAGCTACAAGCCAAGGAATGCCAACGACTGCTGGGGGAAGAGGCAAAGGAAGATTCTTCCTTAGAGCCTCCAGAGGGAGCATAGCCCTGTCCACACATTTATTTGGGGTCCTGGCTTTCAGAAGTGTGAGAGTACACATTTCTAATTGTTGTAAGCCACCAAGTTCATGGCCATTTGTTACAGCAGCCCTAGGACACTAATGCAGACACTAGAATGCTTGATACAGCCTATTGCTTTGTTGGGAACATATACAATAATGGTCCATTTTACATATTAACTTGGCTAGGCTATGGCGCCAGCTGTTTAGTCAAATATCAATCTAGGTCCTGCCTTGAAAGATGTTTTTAGATGTGATTAACATTGGAATCAGTAGATTCTGAGTAAATCAGACTACCCTCCATAATGCGGGTGGGCCTCATGCAGTCAGCTGAAGGCCTCAAGAGAAACAGAACCAATGTGAGCTGTGTGCGCATGTGTATACAACTGACCCTTGAATGGCATGGGTTTGATTGCACCGGTATATTACATGTAGATTTTGTTTCAATAAATATATAGGAAAAATTTTGGAGATTTGCAACAAGTGGAAAAAAGTTCAGAGGAAGTAGATAGCCTAGAAATATTGAAAAAATTTTAAAAAGGTAAGTCATGAAAGCATAAAATATATGTAGATGTTAGTCTATTTTATCACTTACTGCCATAAAATCAACAGTAGGCTATTGTTAGTTAAGTTTGTGGGAATCTAAAGCCAAACAGGGATTTTCAACTTCATGGAGGGTCTGCACCCTTAACCTCACCTGGTTTTAATAAACTGGGTCTGCAAATCTCTTAGGAACACTGATGAGTTTAAAAATCACCAAGTGGGCCTGTAACATGGATTGGTCGCTATGAAATAGTACTGTCATTGCAGGCTTAAAAAATTAAAGTTCATGTCTTTTTCAGATCATCTTCTGTTGTGAATTTTTTGGTAAAATTTTAGTCAAACTCAACTCTGAATACTAAAAATGGCTATTTGATGTTTGTAATAACAATAAACCAATTGCCAAAAGGAGGAAGAAATGGCCACTGAGTCAAAGTGTGTGTATAGGGCTTATTACTCTCTGTTCCCAGAACGGTGCCACAGGGGCCCCGCCAGAGACAGCACCCTGGAGGAACTTGTAACACAGCACCGGTAAACGGAGCGTCTGCGGAGCCAGGAATTCATCCTCACCAGTTCTGGTTTCCCTCTACCGGCTGCCTGTTCCCCATTCACGTCGACACCATTTCCAAAATGATCACAGACCTAGAATGAAAACTACCCTCCCCCAAAATGCCTTGAAAATTGGTTTCATGTATGAAAACTCCTAACTTTCAAGTAATAGTTTGTGCTCCTGGGGAAAAAAATGATTTAAGAAAATTGAGTGAAATTAGCGAGGTAGAGAAAGACAAATATCTCCTGGTATCACTTATATGTGAAATCAAAAAAAAAAAAGTCAAACTCGTAGAAACAGAGAGTAGAAAAGTGGTTGCCGGGGTCTGGGATGGAGGAAATGGGGAGAGGTTGGTAAAGGATAGAAACTTTCAGCTGTGAGGTGAGGAAGGTCTGAGGATCTAATATCTAACACAGTGGCTGTAGTTGATGACATTGTTTTGTATAGCTGAGATTTGTTAAAAGAGCAGAATTTAAAGACGAAAAAGATAGACATGTAAGGTGTTGCGTGTGTTGTGTAAATGGAGGAATCCTTCACAGGGCACGCATCTATTAAACCACCATGACATACGCTTTAACTCACAGTTTTATTTGATAATTATACCTCAAAGAAGCTGAAATTTACAAAATGAAAGAAAATTAAGTGACAATAAATTACAAATGTTCTTAACACTGGTGTCAGCATCTCTTGCTTTTGTCAGAAGGCAGAAGAAACTGTAGCTCTCTTCACATGGCTATACCAGCCAAGTGTGCTGCATGTCAGATGACTCCCACATGGACTGCACAAGCCCCTCTCTCAGTAAATGTCCACAGACTAAGGGAAAGAAAGATAGAGACACGTCTTGCCTGCGTGAAGAGCATTGCTTCCTCCCGGGCCCCGCCCTGCCCCACCTCTGCAGTCCTTGTCACATGTAGTGGAAGATTCAGTCTTGCCTCTGTGTTGAAATTTAAAGGGACAATGTGGAGATTGTCTGCCCTGTTAGAGATTCTGCCCATGTTAGAACCTCCAGCGTCCACAAGCAAGAAAGCTGAGGGCTATTGGTGCGAGGGGAGGTCTGTGAATCCCATCAGAAGAAACACCTACACCCTAATCCCAGGAACCCATGACTATATACAGCAAAGGGTGTGATTAAATAAATCAAGGATATTGAAAGGACAAATTTACCCTGGATTATCTGGGTGGACCTTAAATGCAGTCATATGTACCTTATAAGATAAACACCCAGAAGAGTCTGTCTACCTCTGAAACAGAGAGTATAAATTGTGAGACCTTCTTTTACATCCTCACCATTGCTAAGAGCCAAAGTTTCCAGGCATCAGAGCTGCAGGCCTGTGTGTGTGATCCTGGGCACGCACACATTGAGTGTCCACTGAACCACGCACTTCCTACGTGCAAGGCACGCTTTCTCTAACTTAATCCACAAGGGGTGCTGAGAGATGAGCACTGTTACCTAGCCTGCTTCTCTAAGGGGGAAACTGAGGCACGAGGAGGTTGGGAATGGTTGAAGAAGGCTGGTGGGTGGCAAGCTGAGACCAGAACCAGGCGGCCGGCCTCAGAACCAGCTTTCCCCATTCAACTGCACAACCTCCAGAAGCAGAGCTCTTCCTCCAAATCTTATGTCACTGCAATACTTTGGGGAATGACCCACTTCAGTTCTCGCCCGATGAAAATAAAGCCAGAGTGCTTAATGATCGTTATGGACATACTTTCCCACCGTGATCACTGCCGAGATGAAATGCATCAGCCAGCTCGCCTTAGAAACACCACACAACAGGCAACAAATCCAGAGAGGGCCAATGTAAGATGAGGCCAAGGCAGATAAACATGAGCAATCCCTTTTTCAGTCAAGAATATTTCCCCTGCAATATTTCGTTATAAAGCGTGCCTCCTTATCTGCCACTATTTCCTGCCAGCCCAGCCATCCTATAACATCAGCCAGGAAATCCAAGCAGATGCACCTGCAGGTCGACTCTGCCCACCAGAAGGAAGGCAGAGCCTCAAGGAGGCGTCTGATAGCCGGGCTAGGACAGGTCTTAGTTGAAATTGTAATTAGCTAGTGAAAAACCTAATCCGGGGAATTCCCTCTTGAGAAAAATGTTGCAATTTTAAGTGATGTATTCTGGAAGGCCAATAAGGCTATGAAAAACTAAAAAAAAAAAAATTCTAAATCATTAAGGCTCGTTTTAAAAAAAAACAATATTTTTAAAATGCGCTTAAGTACAAGTTGGCTAGGGCACATTTTTGTTGAAATTATACTTGCTTAATGACAACTTGAATTTTTGTGCTAAGACATTTCGCTGTCTGTTCCCTGGAAATTGAAGCACCAGGAGCGTGAACTCCACGCTAGCCTGCTGAGGTCTGCACTTAGCAAGACTGAGAATGTGAGGTGGGAGCAGAGGTTCTGGCGTCTGGAAGGCTGGAGACAGGAGCCTGTCTGTGCTCCCTCCCCTGGTGTCGCGCGGCCGGCCAGGATCTTGTGGTTCCGAGGGGTCAGGGACCAGAGCGCCCGCGGCTCTGCCCTGCTGCTCCTGGCAGTGTGTCTTCCACCTCGCAATCCGTGGCCTCCAGCCGCATTTGCCTCCTCTGTAAGCAGGACTGGAACACTTAAAATGCCTTATGGAGCTGTTGGGAACATGGATGTGGCCCAAGCACTAGGCCTGGCAGATGATGAGGGGTCAGTGACTGATGAGGAAAGTGCTAGAGCACCACCAGTGGGGACCACCACTAGTGGACGTGCATGACGGACCACTCACAAAGGGCTTCCACAGACCTCATCTCTGCCTCCCTCACAGACCTGCTAAGTGGGTAGGGGAAGGGCTCTGAAGACTCTGACCCCTACTTTGCTGATGAAGGAATGGAGAAGTCAGAGATTAAGTGGCTCCCCAAGTTCACAGAGCGAGGAGAAAATGTACCCAGAGAGCTTACCACGGTCTCCTTCTCAATGCCAGGACACTGCTTTATAATTTCCCATGGCTGCTGTAACAAATTACCACAAGCTTAGTGGCTTAAAGCGACCCATTTTATCCCCTTAACACTTTGCATGGCCAACGTTCACTGGGCTAACGTCAAAGTGTCAGCAGGGCTGTGTTCCTGTTTGGAAGATCGGGAGCAGGATTTGTTTCTTGCCTTTTCCAGCTTCTAATGGCCACCACAGTCCTTGGCTCATGTCCCCTTCCTCATCCTTAGATTCAGCAGCCTAGAATCTTCAAAACTTACTTGGGCTCCAAAATCCTCTTCTGCCTCCATTTCCACTTGATGGGACCCCTGTCAATGCACTGGATCCACCTGCATAACCCAGACCAATGTCCTTGCATTAAGGTGAGCT